>CAUYQU010081522.1:0-25254 GCA_963574635.1 Cheracebus regulus
AGGCCTGAGGCCGACTTTCCACAGGAACTGGATGCAAGGTACTACAGCTCCTTTCTCAGGAGGAGAGGCTCTTGCTCCAAGCCTGCCATGCAGCGTTTGCCCTTTCAGGCAGGGACACCACCGCCTGGGTCTTTGGTTCTCATCCTGGTCTGGCTGTTTTCCCATGTGCTGCTTCTGTTCTGTGACTGCTCTAGGCAATTCTACTACTACAAACAACTATATGGTTACATGGAAGGATTCTATAAATACCACTAAATGTGTCAGTACAGCTCCGACTATGATATCTATATGATTATATAGAAAATTATATAGAACTAAATAGATATAAGTATTAAGATTATATAAGCTGGATATATGTAAGCAGTAAGTTAAACTTCTGGCACTAATTCTATAAACAAATATATGATTATATATGAAGGATTATATAAAGGAAACAGCTGAGCAGTAACACCATGAACTAAGATATTCTTCAGGCACTAGTTGTGCCTGGGGTCTGGACAGTTCTCCTTCCTCGGTGCCCATGAGGGATGTCACCCACACTGGGGTCCAGGCTTTTGGCTGCCATGGACATCTGAGCACCTTCTGTCGCCCATGGTGGGCCTTCATTTTTGTACACCCAGGAGTGGAGTTCGCAGGAAACAGACGTTTCTCTTGAGTGGCTGTGAGTCCACACTCTGTGCTGTTTCTCTGACCCAGTCATGTGGGTTTTTCTGCACCCACGGCCACTCTGACACCACTGGGTGTACAGTATCTCCATTCAGCTCTGACACGAATGGCCCGACGTTAGTGCAGACCCTGCAGAGGAAGGGCTCGCTCCCACCACACTGCCCCACTCGGGAGCCAGCCGCAAGTGCCAGGAGGCATCCTGGATTCTGACCAACCTGCTGTGAATTGGGGTGTCCACGACCGCTTCCTTAGGCTCAGGGATTGGCTAGAATTTCTCACGGAACTCAGGGTAACACTTTGCTTAGTGCACTCGTTTATTAGCGAGGAGCTGCCAAGCAGGGGTACTGCCTGGGCTAAGGTCTGGGGGGTTCTTAGCATCCAGGCCTCTCTGGGCACGCCACCCTCCAGCGCTGCGCTGCGTTCAGCCACGCAGTCACTCTCTAAACCAGATCATGGAGGGGTTTTGTGGAGGCTTCATGCCACAGGCACGATTAAACAACCTGCCCGTGGTGCCTGACTCACTGTCTCCTGTCTCCTCTCTGGACCTCGGGCTGTGGGACAGAATGTTCTGACCTGCTAGGCATTCTGGGTCTTGCTAAAGACCCTGCGTCCTGGAGCTGTCTGGGGCTCCTAGCGCCCCGTCATCTCATTAGCATGCAAAAAGACGCTCTCACCACACTTCAGGATTCCTAGGGTCAGGGGGCTGTGCGCTGGGAAACTGAGACAAAGGCTGGATCTGTGTTGATGGCACAGTCGGTCGTGTGGGAATTCCTGGACCCACCCCTTCCAGCACAGGGCCAGGCCTGAAAGGCTCCCGGCTGTGGCCTCCTTACGGCTGAGGTGAGCTGCTTCTCCAGGGCTCCTGGGGGATCGAGGACCCTGCTTCACAACGCTGCCTGTTCCGTCTTCTGCCTGTTTCCCAGTTGGGGTGTTGAAAAATGTCACTGGGCCACTCGTCTTTTTTGTTTGTTCATGGGGGGGTGGGGCATGTGTGTTTTAGAGACAAATGCTTTGATTACTTGTGACTCACACCTTCGGGCACTCCACAGCTCGCCCTGCTCTCCGTGGATGATGACTTCTGATGTTCAGAAAGTGAAAGCTTACTTTATAATTAGGGCTGTCAGGTCCTGGCTGTGGGGGGCCTCTTTCTGGACTCATCTGTCCCCTTCATGTTTTGCTCCCACGTCGTGCCGTCCTGATTTCTTCTGCTTTATAATCACCATTGGTGACTTGTGAGTCCTTCGATTTGGGGTTTTTATTTTTCAGGATCATCTTGGTTGTTCTTGGCTTTTTACATTTCCATACAAATGGGCTTGTTGATTAATAAGCCATTTACAATGGGCTTCTTTGTTTTCAAAAGCCTGGTTAGACACCTGAATTGCAATTGGATTTATACATCAGCCTGCTAAATTGGCATCTTTACAGTACTGAGGTTTCCAATCCATAAACACATCTTTAGGCCTTTGTTTGAGCTTTTTTTGGGTGTCCAGGCTGGAGTGCTGTGGCGCGATCATGGTTCGCTGCAGCCTTGACCTCCTGGGCTCAAGCAATCCTCCCACCTCAGCCTCCCAAGTAGCTGGGACTACAGTGTGCACCACCATGCCCCGCTACTTTTGTATTTTTTTGTAGAGACGGGGTCTCCCTATGTTGCCCAGGCTGGTCTTGAACTCCTGGGCTCAAGTGATCCTGCTGCCTCAGCCTCCCAAAGTCCTGGGCTTCCAGGCATGGGCCACCGCACCTGGCCTTACATTCTTTCAGTAATATTTTGGTTCAGATGATTCCCTGGTACTTCAGTGTTTATGCTATTTTAAGCAGTATTACTTTTACAGGTTGGTTTTTAATCTTTTTTGTGGATAGCAGTGTGTAGAGAGTGCGATTAGCTGGTTAGTCCCAACCTGTGTGCTGCCATCTCGCCAGCGACCGGCTGTTTGTTTCTACCTTCCCTTCAGCTGTTGCCTTGTTACCCTGACACTGTTGATCCTTCCAGAACAGTGTGGGACAGAAGTGGTGACAGCGCATCCTCTTGGGCCTGATCTCAGGGAAAGGCTTTAAGAATTCCACCATGAAGGGTGCTGTTTGCGGAAATGCTTTTTTTCCTTTGTGACTCCCCACCAGGAAATGAAAGAGGTTCTGTTTTATTCCTAGTTGAAAGTTGTTATCATGAATGGTGTTGAATTTTTTCACATGCTTTTTTTCCTTCATCTATTGACATGACAGAACTTTTCTCCTTTATTCTGTTAATACGGCGAATACGATGAATTCTGTGGATTCGCTTTTAACGGTAGACCAATGACATTCCTTTACCGTGCCTTGTTTGGCATGTTTAGAGTTTGCTTGATTCAGTTTGCTGTTATTTTGTTTGTTTGTTTTTGCAGCTGTATTTATCAGAGAGATTAGCCTATTTCCTTTTTTTTTTTTTTTTTTTTTTTTTTTAAATTTAGTCTCACACTGTCGCCCAGGCTGGAGTGCAGTGATGTGATCTCAGCTCACGGCAACCTCCGCCTCCCGAGTTCAAGTGATTCTCCTTCCTCAGCCTCCCAAGTCGCTGGGATTACGGGTGCCCGCCACCATGCCAACTAATTTTTGTATTTTTGGTAGAGACGGGGTTTCACCATGGCAGGCTGATCTTGAACTTCTGACCTCAGGTGATCCGCCTGCCTCGGCCTCCCTGCGTGCTGGGATTACAGGCATGAGTCACGGTGCCCGGCTTTTATCATCATGAAATGTTGCTCTTTAAGGGAAAATTGTTATTGTCATTAACATCTGATCTGTACGACGTTAGTGTAGCCACAGCAGCTGTGGAGGTGGGGTTGGTGAGGGGGAGAAGGGGACTTAGTGTTTATATGCTGTTTTTCCATCCTTTTACTTCCCTTTCTATCTATTTTAGAAACAGCTCTTATAAGCAGAAGTTAGTTATTTTCAATCTAGTCTGAAAATGGCTGTGTTTTAGATGATGTAGTCCGTTGACATTTGATGTCAGGCTGATGTGTTATGTTGTAGCTCTGTCGTGTTGCTGTCGGTCTTATTTGTACGTGTTGCTGTCGGTCTTATTTGTCCTGTCCTTTCTTTTGTTCCTCTCTCTTGCCTTCTTTTGGTTTAATCAAGTGTTTTTATTCCACTTTCTTCCCTTTTTATTATTGTGGCTTTAAGTCTTACTTCTCTTCATGTGATTTTAATGGCTACCTTAGAAATTATGAGTCACATCCTTGGAACGTAGCTTAAATTAACGCTTTTACCATTTCCTTCAAAACCTTACAATGGTTTAATTATTTTTATTTCTTTCTTTGAGATGGAGTTTTGCTCTTGTTGCCCAGGCTGGAGTGCAGTGGTGTTATCGTGATTCACTGCAACCTCCACCTCCCGTGTTCAAGTGATTCTGCTGCCTTAGCCTCCCAAGTAGCTGGGATTACAGGTGCCCATCACCGTGCCCAACTATTTTTTGTATTTTTAATAGAGGCAGGGTTTCACCATATTGGCCAGGTTGGTATCAAACTCCTGGCCTCAAGTGATCTGCCCGCCTTGGCGTCCCAAAGTGCTGGGATTATAGGCATGAGCCACCGCGCCTGGCCTAATTCTTCTTTCTGTATTGTTTGTGCTGTTATTTTATCAGTCTTTGTGCTGTCATTATTATGCCTGTCAATTCTACCTGTATTTCAGACCCACAAACCAAGTGTTGTCTTAAACAGCGGTCCTTCAGATTGACCCCTGGGCTACCCTTGTGAGCACTCTAGTTTTTCTGCAGGACAGATCTTACATGGAGACCCTCTTCCTTCTGCCTGAAGTACTCCCTGTAGTATTCCTTTCAGCACAGGCTTGCTGACAGCTATCTATCTGTTTTTTGTTTGTCTGGAAAATGTCTCTAGGCTTCTTTGTGGTGGGTGTTCTCCACGCGGGGTAGAGTTCTGGGTAGGCAGGGTTCCCCCATGGGTTTTCGTGTTGTCTTGGGGTATCTGTCATTCATTCCAGCCTTACTGCTGCCCTGGAAGGTAGCCTCTGTTTTCTCTGACTCCTGTTAAAAATGTCTTCATCACAATAGCAGCCTTGTGAAGGAGAGAGGAAATTGAGAACTTCTCCTAATTGAGGGTTATAGAGCTTTTCGAATCAGGGAGATGATGTCTTTTGTCTCTTTTGGAAAATATCAGCCCTTGACTTTTCTTGTTTTTTTGAGACAGAGTTTCGCTCTTGTTACCCAGGCTGGAGTGCAGTGGCGTGATCTCAGCCCACTGCAACCTCTGCCTCCTGGATTCAGGTGCTTCTCCTGCCTCAGCCTCCCGAGGAGCTGGGATTACAGGCGCTTGCCACCATGAACAGCTAATTTTTTTTGTATTTACAGTAGAGACTGGGTTTCACCATGTTGGCCAGGCTGGTCTCAAACTCCTGATGATGTACCCACCTGGGCTTCCCAATGTGCCAGCCCTTGACTTTTTAAATATCATCCCGTTCTGTGTCCTCTCGGACCCCCGCGCCTCACACCTTCTCATGTACCTGCACGTCTAACGTGCTCTTTTTTCTGGATTTCTTCTGTTGTGGTTTCTTCCTGCTGTGTGCTTCAATCTGGATTTTTTTTTTTTTTTTTTTTAAAGATGGGGGTCTCACCATGTTGGTCAGGCTGGTCTTGAACTCCCGACCTCAGGTGGTCTGCCCGCCTTGGCCTCCAAAGTGCTTGGATTACAGGCGTGAGCCACCATGCCTGGCCTCTATCTGGATTTTTTTTACTGACATCTCTTAGTTCGCCCAATCTACTCTTAAATCTACCCTCTAAATTATTAATTTCAATCACTTTATTTTTTCCTTTTAGAATTTCCATTTGATTCTTTTTTTTTTTTTGCCCAGGAGAGCTGGAGTGCAGTGGTGCCCTCTCGGCTTGCTGCAGCCTCCGCCTTCCGGGTTCAAGCAGTGTTCTTGCCTCAGCCTCCCAAGTAACTGGGATTACAGGCTCACACCACCATGCCCAGCTAATTTTTATATTTTTGTTAGAGACGGGGTTTTTGCCATGTTGGCCGGGCTGGTCCTGATACACAGGCACGTAATCCCAGCACTTTGGGATTGGGGATTTCTGACCTCGGATGATCCCACTGGCCTCAGCCTCCCAAAGTGCTGGCATTACAGGCATGAGCCACTGTACCTGGCATCCTGGTTCTCGCTTCTGGGGTGGGAATGTCTATCCTATGTCCTTCTCACGTGCAAATGTGCCTTACATCCCAGCGGCCCCAGAAGCCTTAACTCCACCCAGTGTGGCATCGGCAGTCTCGTCTGAACCAGGTGTGGGGGAGCCTGGAGGCCCATTCCTCCTGAGGCCAAGTTCTTCCCTGGCTGTGGGCCAGCGTAACCTAGCAGGCCCTGCACTTCTGGGGTCCCGGCTGGAATGTTATGGACTGAGTGTCTCCCCAGAATCCATATGTGGAAGCCCTAACCCCCCAGCGTGATGGTATTTGGAGACGAAGTCTTTGGCAGGTAGTTAGGGTTGTAGCAGTAATTAGGGTCATGGTGGTAGTTAAGTTCATGTGCTAGTTAGGGTCATAGTAGTTAGGGTCACGGCAGTAGTTAGGGTTATAGCAGTAGTTAGTTAGGGCCACAACAGTAGTTAGTTAGGGTTATGGTGGTAGTTAGGGTCACAGCAGTAGTTAGGGTCATGGTGGTAGTACGGTCACGGTGGTAGGGTCATGGTGGTAGAATCATAGCAGTAGTTAGTTAGGGTCATGGTGGTAGTTAGGATCACGGCAGTAGTTAGGGTCATGTCGTAGTTAGGATCACAGCAGTAGTTAGGATCATGGTGGTAGTTAGGATCAAGGCGATAATTAGGGTCATGGTGGTAGTTAGGGTCACGGCGGTAGGGTCATGGTGGTAGAGTCACGGCAGTAGTTAGGGTCATGTGGTAGTTAGGATCACGGCAGTAGTTAGGGTTATGTGGTAGTTAGGATCACAGCAGTAGTTAGCTAGAGTCACGGTGGTAGTTAGGGTCACGGCGGTAATTAGGGTCATGGTGGTAGTTAGGTCACGGTAGTAGCTAGCGTCGTGGTAGTTAGGGTCACGGTGGTAGTTAGCTAGGGTCATGGTGGTAGTTAGGGTCATGGTAGTAGTTAGCTAGCATCATGGTGGTAGTTAGGGTCACGGCAGTAGGTAGTTAGGGTCACGGGGTAGAGCCCTTGTGGTAGGATTGAAGCCCTTCTAGGATGAGAGGACGAGACGCAGAGGCTGCACCTGTGCTCTGCCCACCACGTGAGAGCGTGGTGAGCGTGCGGCCGCTAGCCGGCAAGGAGACCCCAGCCCTGCAGGTGCCCTTATCCTGACTCCAGCCTCAGAAACGTGGGAAAGTAAATGCCTGTCACTGAAGCCGCCCAGTCTGTGGTAGTTTGCATGGCGGCCAAGCCGACCAAGGCATTCGTGGGTCTTGATTGTCCCGGTGGCCCTGAACCCTGGCTTTGGCTTTTGTCTCCAGTGGGATGGCCGGCCCGGCTTTCCGTGTGGCCTCCGGAGGGTCGGCAGGCGCCGTGCACACGCGGGGTCCCGTGGTGCGTCTCTCTGGTGCTACCTCCTCCTCAGAAGCCTCCAACACGGCTCTGCACATTTTCCGGCTCTTACGGAGTGTTTGTGGGAGGAGGGTGGGACTCCCACCAGAGGCGTGGCGTCCCTGGCCACATCCTCGGCGCTGTGTCCCCTCGCAGCTCAGTCCCTGGTTCTGAGTTATTCTGACTCAGCCGCACGTGCTCGCCGCGGCCTTGCCGGTGTGGCTGTGTGTCGGGCTCTTCGGGTCTGTTTTCGGGTGGGGGACACGGAGCTTAGCAGTGAGGAGCTCGGAACAGCTTCTTGTTGTTGGCGTTGAAGTGTTTTGTTTGTGTTAGTGAATCCAGAAAAAAAAGTCTTCCATAGAAAGGGGCGGTATTTGGTATGAGTTTATTTGCAGCTGACTGCTTGGAAGTTGGCATACATCTTTCCACGGAAACTGAAAATACCGGCCAGGCTCTCAGTCATTTCACAAAACCTTGATTTATATTACAACAAATTAGGGTGTTTTCAGCAGAACTGACTGTGAGGCCGAACTGTTGGGATATAATTCCTTCCGCAAACATCTCTCGGGGCAGTCTCCTGCACGGCTGCTGGCAGCGTCTGAGGATGGAGGACACCATGGGGGGCCTGGCTTCTTAGGAACCGGACGCTGTGGCCCTTGTCCCAGCCCTGCTCCCCTGAGGAGGGAGACGGGGGGACCTTGGGCTGGCCACAGGATGCGGAGTGACCATGGGTCCCTGTGACCCTGACACGTTCCCAGGGAGCCCAGGGAAACTCGGAGGCCCATGTGGTGCCTCCTCCCTTCTTCAGCAGGTGGGTCCGATGACTCGAAGGAGGCTGGAGCCTGGGCAGAGGCCAGCACCAGGTTTCCCCATCAGATTTGCTCAGGGCCCGTCGGGCAGTCCATGTTGCAGCGGCTGTCCCTCAGGGGCCATGCGTCCGAGCACGACCTCCTCCCATCCACGTGGGGATTTGCTCCCTCGAAGGAGCTGCCGACTGCTTCTCGCCACCACGTACCACTTCCCTCTCTCTCCACGGAGCACAGCTCCTGTCCCAGATGTCCGTGTTGTCCACTGTGCTGAGTTCCTGTGGGTGGGATTGCCAGGGCCCGAGGGTGTGGCCCTGTCCTGAAGGCTGTCACCCAATCACTCTGTCCAAGGCTGCCTGGGGCAGCGTCACCTGGGGTTCCTGCGGGGGCCTATCACACAGCATCCAGCCCTCTCACCTGGTGTGTTCCCGTCTTGGCTCCTGCTGGCAGCACGTACCCGAGACCCAGATGCCAAGGCCTGTCTGCTTCCTCCATGGGAAACTTCTCCTCAGTGAACAAGGCTCTGTTTTACAATTTCTAGTTCAAAAACCAAAGTCTGCTGGCATTGGTGGCCTCGGCAGGCTGGGCTCTCGGCATTGGAGACCTCGGCGGGCTGGGCTGCCGGCATTGGAGTTCTCGGCGGGCTGGGCTGCCGGCATTGGTGGCCTTGGTGGACTGGGCTGCCGGCATTGGTGGCCTCGGTGTGCTGGGCTGCTGGCCTGGGCTGCAGGGGCTGCCTGGCCGGGGTAGTGGCCCAGGCGGGTGATGCCCACAGGTTGTTTGGCTCCAGGTGATGGGCAGCTCATCTGTCATGTGTCCATGTACTGCTGGTGGGTAGCCCAGCTCATTCCCTGGCCTCCCTGGTGTGGGGACCCTGCCCGCCCCCCTGGCACGCCCCCCTGCCCCCTCCAGCCTAATTGCATGTCTCGGTCATCTGGCTGCCCTGGGCTCACGACGTCACTGAGGAATGCGCTCATCTGATTGGCTTAGACCTCAGGTGAGCAAGCCCAGGGCCTCGGGCGTCAGAGCCACCCGTGGGGGCAGCTGCACGCTGTGGCCATGGCCCGTGGCTGGGGAATGGCATTGCCCAGCTCCACCGCAAGGGGACCCGAGGCTTGGACTGTGAGACTGGCCCAGGCTTGCCGCGTGCCCCTCGCCCGGGTCACCTCCCCGAGGGCCGCCACCACCTGAGCAGCCCCCCTGCTGCTGCATCGTCCCAGGGACACGCCCATCCATCCCTCCTGGGCCCCACGTCCACCTGCCTGTCCCCTGAATCACTGACACTGTGATACCCGTTGTGCCACACCACATGGCTCTGGCGCCCACAGGGCCAGGCTCTGCCTGTTTCCAGGGGTCTGGGTGTCCCACACTCTGGACGTGAGAGGACGGAAGTCAGCAGAGCTCGGCTCCCCTTCGCCCGACCCACGCCTCGGCTGTCCTCTTCTGTCTCTCAAGCTCTCTGTGCCGTGCGGTTGCACTTAGTGGCTACAGGGAGTGGGAAGTGGTCGCCTCTGTGGGAGCCTGGGCGGTGGCCGCCCATCCCCGAAACAGACCCTGTGCCCTGGGCAGCCATGCAATCCCCACCACAGCGGTGCCCGAAACCTTTTTCCACATCTGCTTGTATGGTTTTGTGTTATTCTTCAGTCCCTGTTAAAAGCATAGCATGTTCTCAGTCGCATTTTCAGCCGGGAAATAGATCCTGGTTAGAAACGGGAAGTCTGAGTTTCAGGCTCGCCATCCGGGTGGGTCCCTCGGACGGGCTCCACCTGCACCACCCCGCCCCCTCTGTGGGGCCACCCAGGTCCTCGGGTGCTTCTCCCTGTGTCTCTTCACCCTCTGTTCCTGCTGGCCCATCCCACCACCCAACATCCTGTCTCCCACTGCCCTCAGCCTCTCTGATAGTGCCTACATGGCTGGCGCTCTCCAGTGTGGAAGGAAGGGAGGACTGATGTTCAGGCAGCTCTGCTGGGGGTGCTCCGGCTGGAAAGGCGGCAGGAGCCCTGCTGCAGGGGTAGCTAAGGCTCGGGGCTCTGCACCAGTAAACAAGCGAATGGCGTTTTCCTGCGGCTCTCGGTGGCTTTTTAGGACTCCGCGTCCGTGTACCCTGTTGTTCCTGGCAGTCTCCAGCCAGGGTGGCCCAGTGCCCACTATAGAGGGTGCAGGTCAGTTTGTGGACTGATGGCCAACCAAGCTGAGCCAGGCAAAGTGGAGAGTCGCACCCCAAACTCCAGTGTCTGGGTCGTGGCAGCGCTGGGACACTGTAGCTCTGGACGTGCATTTGCGGTCGCTGAACTCCAGTGTCTGGGCCGTGGGCAGCGCTGGGACACCGTAGCTCTGGACATGGATTTGCGGTCCCTGCTACTCTCATGTCTCGATTTGCCTAGGACATGCTGGCAGCTGACTCTGCTGGGGAGGCCTGGAGAGGAAGGCAGGTGGCCCCACGCTCCTGGAGCTCAGATTCCAGTGGAAGTCGCTGCCCAGGGAAGACGTGGAGTCTGGAGGTGGCAGTGCCTGTTTTACCGGCACCCTTGGTGACAGCCACACCCAGCTTCTGGGGACCTCGGGTCCCAAGGGCACCTCACTGTCCCACCTTCCTCGGCACTGACCTGGGCCACCATAGGAGGCACCTGGCTGTCGGCATGTCACTTGGCTGCTGACTTGCCCCTGTCTGGGCACCGCATGCCTGTCCTGTGGCGTTGTTTTGGGCTATGCTGGTCACCCCATGTAGCAGGGCTGTGTCCAGGAAACAGGGAGGCCTCAAGTGCCCCTGACCTGCTGCCGGGGACGCGGGCCCTCCGTCACCGCCCCCACACCCCAGGGCTGTCACCTGTCCCAGCCTGCTGCTCCAAGCTTAGTGTGTTAAAATGTGTTTTCTACGTCTTGTCAGCTTGCAAGGCGCGAGATTGCCATGGAAACTGAGCTCCTCAGAATTCCTGTGGCCGTCCTAATTATAGAGTCTCAAAGGCACGCACAGAGCCCCTTGAGATAGAGTTAAGGCTGAAAGAGGGGTAGCGGCCCTTGTGCTCCCCACAATTTTGTTCCCTGCTTGCCTCAGTGGGGCCTGGCACCCAGGGGGATGGCAGGATGGGGTCCCCAGTGGGCACGTGACATCGAGCCAGCTCTGACCCTGGAGCCAGGTCTCTCCTGCCACAGCCAGTGCTCAGCCTGAGCCACACAGCTGTGCCATCCACTGTGTGGGGGGCATTGTGGGAGACCCCAGGCTGTGTCCAGACACACCCCTGGAGGGGTTCCTGCTAACCTGGGCTTGTCTTTGGGAACCTTTTCCACAGAGGTGGCCAAGGGGATGCCCAGTGCTGGGCCCACAGCCTCCTCATAGTGGGATCTGGGGGCGAGGGGCCATTCTCAGAGCGTGCTCCCTGGACAGGCTCAGTGCCCTCTCGCCCTTCTCCTTTCTCAGAACTGACGGTCGCTTCCCCGGACGGGCTCAGTGCCCACACACCCTTCTTTTCACAGCGCTGACTGTTGCTTAGGTCAGGAATAGGCCTGTCGCTTTCCAGACAGAAACCCAAACGCTGAAGATGTGACTGTGACCTTTGAGGGGCAGGGGCTGCCGGGTCCCCCAGGCGTCCCCATCCACAGGCCCAGAAAGGCAGAGTGGCTGCCAGCCATGGTGTCCAGGCCCCCTGTACTCGGGGAACCTTCTAGTAAGTTGTCTGAAGTTAGAAAGTTGGGGGGGGGGTGTTTCGTGGTTGCTTGTTTTGGCAGTCGCAGAATCCCCCAAAAACGTAGGAATGTGGATTTTTCAAGGAAGGTGCTGCTTTTATTCAGAAGCTAAGGAGGCTCTAAGAGCAGTGTCACCTTGAGACAGACTTCAGGCCAGTCCCAACGGAGGGGTATCCTGCAGACACCCAGCCTGCACTCAGAACTGTTACAGCCAGAAAGCAAGGGGAGTCTGAGGAATTCACAGCACAGCGGGGCCCCTCAGTCAGGATGGAGACACATGGGTCCCCAGACAAGCTGGGACGAGACACGTGGGCCCCCGGATCAGTCGGGACGAGACACATGGGCCCCTGGACAAGACAGGACGAAGACAGTGGGTCCCCAGATGAGGCAGAACAGAGACACGTGGGCCCCGGGATCAGTCGGGATGAGACACATGGGCCCCTGGACAAGACGGGACGAAGACAGTGGGTCCCCAGATGAGGCAGGACAGAGACACGTGGGCTCCCGGACAAGGAAGGATGGGGACACTTGAGTTTGATCTGGCGGGGACTGGGGACGCCAGGCTATGTGCTGTGTCCCCTGGGAGAGTTTGTTTACCCTGCTGGGGGCTGCCTAATGAGCCTGGCATCTACTAGGACGGCACTGAGTCTCTTTACTGATTGAACCTGAAGGATGTCCAGTTGGCTCATTTTCAGACTTTCCCAGGTGCACTGGGGTTGGGTCCCACATGTCCCCATCCGGCCTGCTTGGTCCAGAGCTGTGCGTCCGGCCCTCAGCTCCGCCCCTCGGCACCACCCCCAGGCTGTGCGTCCGGCCCTCGGCTCCGCCCCCCGGCCGTGCGACCAGCCCCCTCGGCTCCTCGCTCTGGCTGCGTGCCCGGCCTTCGGCTCCGCCCCCGGCCTTGCATCCGGCCCTTGGTTCCGCCTCCCGGTTGTGCGTCCGACACTCGGCTCCACCTCCCCGGCTGTGCATCAGCCCCGGGCTCCGACCCCCGGCTGCGTGTCCAAGCCTCGGCTACGTCCCCGAGCTGTGCATCCGGCCCTTGGCTCCGCCCCCAGCTGCATGTTCGACCCTCGGCTCCGCCCCTGGCTTTGCGTCCAGCCCTTGGTTCTGCCTCCCGGCTGTGCGTCCCACCGTCGGCTCCGCCCCTCGGCTGTGCGTCCCACCCTCGGCTCCGCCTCCCCGGCTGCGCATCCCACCCTCGGCTCCGCCCCCTGGCTGCGCGTCCCGCCTTCGGCTCCGCCCCCGGCTGTGCGCCGTCGCCTCTGCGGCCCACAGCGCGTCTGTCTCCTCCGCTCCACACGCTTCTCTCTCTTTTCAGAGACTGTTGGCGGGGTACGAGCGCCTCCCGAGGGGACGGTCAGAGCTGCGGACTCTTGGAGCCAGGACCTGCCGTGGGCCGGTCAGGGCAAGACGCGGGCCCTGTTTTTGTGGGCAGAGCCACGTGGGGACTCACCCCATCTCCTCAGGGCTGAGGGCCACCGGGGCTGAAAGTGGCCGCTCCCGGGGGCTGCGCCTCGTGCGGAGCCCAGGCCTGGCGCCCAGGTGGGTGGAGGGCGGAAGGGGCGCGGGCTGCACGGCCCAGCCTGCCCTCGAGTCTCTGCGAGTCGCGTCTGTGGCCTGGGGGCCTTTGATGTCGCCAGGAGCCCGGCTGCGCACTGCGAGGCCGCGGTGGGCCGAGTTCCCCCGCGCTCCCGAGGACCCCTGGCTTCTGGATTTCGCGCTGAATCTCCCATTTAGAGGAAGAGGAGCAGGTTTCCCCTCCGTGTGCCCTGATTCCAGTGGTTTCCAGCCAGAGCTAGTCATTCGCTTGTTTTAAAAACATTCCGTTACGATTTACACTTCAGTGTATTCGTGGCACTTTCATTCGAGTCATGAAAGTCGCTTTTATGATGGAATTTTATAAAAGCACAAAGCTTCCCGTTGTATGTTGCGTTTCTGAAGATTCTGTTTACACACACATTCGTTTCAAAGTGTTTCGGAGGCAGGAACGGAGACCCGGTTTTGAGGAGGGACAAGACCAGCCTTCTGGTCACGACTTGGTGCCGGCATTTTTCGTAAGCAGCACCGTCTGCACAGGCCGACCGTCAGATGCGAGTTAGAATGGAAATGAGTGCCCAGGGGGTTTGGCTCTCCTGCCCTGAGATTTATTAGGTTAAAGGAAGCTCGACTGGGGAGCCTGGGCTTCGCGCCACCTGTGTCTGGCGAGTTGCTGAAGTCAGCGGCGCTCTGTGTCTTAGGCTGGCTCAGGCCCCAGCGTGCCGTCCCCTCTCCCTCCTCTGACAGTCATGTGTAAATATCGAGGCCTATTTGAACTGTCCCTGTGTGGAAAAAAGGCCTGTTTTTCACAGGGCCACCTGGGGAGAAGGGGGGTGGAGAGGAAAACAGGCGGAGGGCAGACGGGCCGGCCTGTGCTGGCCTGAGGCGACTTCACGGTTCCGCAGTCAGTGAGCTGCCCTAAGGACCCCAGCTCCATCCTCACCTGGGCCACTGTCTGCAGCCGCTGAGACCGTGACACCATGAGGATCATGTGAGGGGAGGCAGAGGGCGGGCGCCTGGAGGCTGTCATTCCAGCCCTGCCTTCCCAGCCTGGGAGGATGCTGTGGCCACCACCACCACCACCTGGACAGGAGTGGCCTGTCCCAGCTGTACCCTGTGTGGGCTTGTGGCCGCCACCTGTCTGTTTATGCCTTTCTCCTATCCTTTCCAGAATCCATCTACCGCCGGGGAGCCAGAAGATGGAGAAAACTGTACCGTGCCAACGGCCATCTCTTCCAAGCCAAGCGCTTTAACAGGGTGAGTGCCCCTGGGGACTGGTCCCTCAAGGGGCCTTTTGTTACTTTTAAAAGCAGAGAGCAAGGAGGGGAGGCACAGCCTTCTGAGTCCAGACTGGGCTCTTTTTGGTGCCTGAGGGCAGGGTTACAGAAATGCTTTCTCTGGTGCAGGATGGGGCCTTGGCTAGGGCTGTCTGAGGCGGGAAGTGCCCTCTGGGCCTTTCCCTGCACAGAGGCTGCCCAGTGAAGGGCGTCTGTGTCTTCCTGGCTGTGTAACTCTTACCAGGGCTCAGAGCTCGCTCGCTGGCCTCCGGCCCCAGCCTGCCTGCATCCAGAGTGGGGTGGCCGCATTCCGCATGAAGCGCCAGGTACGTGTTCGTAGCTGCACACAGGGTTTCCTGTTGGTGGCAAGAGTCTCTGGGAGCCCTGGAAGCTCCTTCAGCCCCCATCCCTGCTTGGCCCTCTGTCTTTCCACCGGCCACCCACAGGGGCCCTTTATATAGGACACTTAGATTACTTCCCTTGTTTCTCTTTTTTTTTAGAGACAGGGTTTCACCTTCTTGGCCAGGCTGGTCTTGAACTCCTAACCTCAGGTGATCCACCCGCCTCAGCTTCCCAAAGTGCTGGGATATAGGCGTGAGCCACCGCACCCAGCCTGTCCCTTGTTCCTCTTTATGATGCTTTTCTAGTTCCTACGAAATGGGTGATTCAGATGCTTTTGTAATTGTTCTGTTTCACAGTGGAAGGGGAGGTGTCTGGGGTGCCTTGGTGGCCCTGGAGTTTGTCCCACACAGGGAGTGACTTGGGGGTGCATGGAAGTGTACAGGGCCTGTCCCCACTGTGGGATTCCACACAGAGCACCCCACAGCCCCTCACATGCCACCGCCCAGCGAGCTCTGTGCCTCCTGCAGTCTGTCCCCATGGCAGGTGGCCACCAGCCCAGCCATCTCCAGCCCAGTGAGGCACTGAGGCCACTTCGTGCTGGTTTAGTTCCATCCCCACTGCTTCCTCCTTCTCCACCCCATCCTCCCTATGCTCAGTGGCGGGAGGGTTCACGGACATGTGTCGCTGCAAGAGAGCTTCATGGAGGCTGCCCTGTTGTCAGGAGTGGTGGCCCTGGGGCTACCTTTGCATTCCACACCCACCTGCCACGTGGTCTCACATGTCAACCTCCACTGGGCATCTGGCTCCTCTGTCTCCTGGAGTGCCCCCAGGTCATCTGCCCCTCTTTCTACTCCCGTGGTCAGCTGTCTAGACCATTAGGCTGTTCTGTGCATGTGAGCCACTCCTCCCCACTGTTTGTGTGGTCCCCCATCATGTAACAAGAATGGGTCTGGACTCTCATCCCTCTTCGGGCTGACCCAGGCAGAGATGCAGTACAAACTCCTGAGTGACTGAAGAGGGGTGTGGAGGGAACTAGGCTCCAGGAGATGAGCAGGCCATTGCTGGGAAGACCTAGGCATTGCCTGGACAGCCCAAAGGACTTCCTGGAGGAGGAGGCATCTGATCATACTGCTTGGGAGGTCAGTGCAGAGGAGATGCCAGGAGTACCAAGCATGTGGCAGGCACGGGAGAGTTCAGCCAGTGTCTGGGAGGCCCTGAAGATGAGGTTGGGGACACCAGGATGTGGAGAGCCTAGGTGGCTGTGTGCTTAGGGCAGGTGGGTATGGGTGAACAGGCAGCCTAGCCCAGACTGGCACTCAGGAGAGTGTGGCTGAAGGTGGCTACATTGGGGGTGTCTGTGGGGAATGGTACCAGGGAGCGTTGCAGCACGGAGGTCCTGTCAGCACCCCAGCCCACCCTGGCCGCACCCCAGCCCACCCTGGCCGCCTTCTCTGAGGACACAGTGTGAGCTCTCTAGGGCTGCAGAACAGAGCACCACTAGCTGGCGGCTTAAACCACAGACACTTGCTCTCCCTCAGCTGGGGGCTCGAAGTCCAGAGCGAAGGTACCTTTATTAGTCAGGGCTCTCCAGAGGGACAGAAGCGATAGGATGGATGTACATGAAAGGGAGTTTATTAGGGAGAATTGGCCCTCATGCTCACAGGGCGAAGTCCCATGATAGGCTGTCTGGCAGGCTGGGGAAGAAAGAAGTTAGTCGTGGCTCATTCCGAGTCCAAAAGCCTCAAAAGCAGGGAAGTCCACACTGCAGGCCCCAGAACCCCAGCAAACCACTGGGGTAAGTCCCAGAGTCCAGCAGGGAAGTCCACACTGCAGGCCCAGAACCCCAGCAAACCACTGGGGTAAGTACCAGAGTCCAGCAGGGAAGTCAACACTGCAGGCCCCAGAACCCCAGCAAACCACTGGGGTAAGTCCCGGAGTCCAAAGGCTGAAGAACCTGGAGTCTGATGTCCAAGGGCAGGACGAACGGCAGGAAGCATCCAGCACGGGAGAAGGGTGAAAGCCAGAGACCCAGCAAGCCACTCCTCCCGCCTGCTTCCGCCTGCTCTTGCTTCGTCCCTGCCACACTGGCAGCTGACTGGACAGTGCCCACCACACTGGGGTGGGTCTTGCTGTCCCAGTCCACTGACTCAAATGTCAGTCTCCTGGTAGCACCCTTAGACATACCTGGAAGCAGTACGTCACCGGTTCTTTAGGTAACATTACCCATCACAGTGCCATGGTGCCGCGCGCTCCTTCCCCCACAACCTTGGGGAGCTGCGCACTGCATTGTTCCTGGGCTCACAGAGGAACCACTCATCCTCCTTGCATTGCACATGGCCTAAGTGAACCTTGCCCACCCAGTGACATGGGCTAGGGTTCCAGGCAGCGCAGGGTGCTGGCCTTTCACTGAGCAGCTTTTAGGAGAAAAGTCCGTTCTGCCAATGGCCGGTGCAGCCCGCAGTGACCCCCCCACCACCAGGAGCAGAAGCTTTTCCTTCTTCTGGACACTGGAGAAGTGGGTGGCAGGTGGACCCACCGCAGCCCTCCTGGGCATGTGGACAAGCCAGTTTCACAAACACAGAGGCTGAGGCGAGATGGTGCAAAAGCCTGCAACTTGATTGCTCAGGGAGGGCAGCTGCCCTGCGGTTCACCCCTCT
The DNA here is from genome assembly GCA_963574635.1 of Cheracebus regulus. Classification (NCBI taxonomy): domain Eukaryota; kingdom Metazoa; phylum Chordata; class Mammalia; order Primates; family Pitheciidae; genus Cheracebus; species Cheracebus regulus. The sequence goes on from CAUYQU010081522.1 coordinate 17,481, forward strand.
CCATTCCCCGCTAATTGTGCCCGGGCTCTGATTTCCCCTCCTGCCGGTGATGTTCTCTGCCCAGACCTCAGAGCCACTCCATGTTCGCTTCATGTTAATTGCAGGACCGCTCAGATCACCTCCATTGTCACTTAAAAGGGGCATTTCAGGAGGGAAGCGCTTGGCTTTGTGTGAATCAGCAAGACTTAAAGGGGAGCAGGCACCCTGGAGAAGACTTTTCCGTGCTCTTTGTTGGTGAACTGAGGATGAAAGAGTGGGCGTCAGTCACTCGGGACTGGGGCTCCCTGCCTGGGGCTTTGTGTGGACTTGAAATGACTGTCCTTGGACCGTGAGAAGGAAGTGCTGAGTGGAGGAGCCAAAGGGAGAGAGCCAGCGAGGGTCTGGAGGAGGAGGTGAGGAGCGGCTGCCTCCTCCCCATGAGGGACGGCGCTGGGGGACAGGGAAGCCCACTCCATGAGACAGAGCTGCTGGGTCAGAGCTGGCCATGGGCCCCCAGGGCCGAGCACTTCCTGTAGAGGAGGAGGGAGGGGATCCCCCAGTAAATCCTGAGGAGGCGATTGGTTAATTATCAGCCCCAGAACAGGGCAGGGGTTGGGGGATGGTGGTGGGCAGAAATCCAGGCTGCTGGCTCCCATCACAGTAAACTGCAGGTGGATTGAGGTTAAAAAAATTGGGCCCACAGAGGTGGCTCACGCCTATAATCCCAAAACTTTGGGAGGCTCAGGTGGGTAGATCACTTAAAGCCAGGAGTTCGAGATCCACCTGGCCAACATGGTGAAACCCCATCTCCACTACAAATACAAAAATTAGCTGGGCACGGTGCTGTGTGCCTGTAATCCCAGCTACTCAGGAGTCTGACGCAGTAGAATCGCTTGAACCCGGGAGGTGAGGATTATAGTGAGCTGATATTGTGCCACTGGGTGACAGAGTGAGACTACATCTTAAATAGATAAGTGAAAAATAAACCTAGAAGTCGTGCAGATCTCTGGAGCAAAACTCGGCAGTGAGGACCAGAGGGTCTTCAGACTCAGCCACATGGACTTCTCAGATTTTTTTACTTTCCAAATTAAATGCAAAAAACACAGAAAAAGTGTTTGTAGCACATAAAACCCAGAAGAGATCCAAACAACTCACACTTTGGATTAAAGAGCTCCTACCCAAGTTCTTTTGGTAGATGCTGGGGCTGAAAAGCTGAGCACGGGTGTGAACGACTGATGAAGTAAGACTGTGATCGTTCATAGATGAGGACAGCTTGACCACAGGTGATCAAGGAAACACACGATGTTTTCTCTGTCAATATCGAAGATGTTAAAAGTAATTAAAGCTCAGATTTGCTGTCATGGGGTCTGCCAACCCTGGGGATGTGAGGTCGACACAGACCCTACTCTCTGGAAATGACACAGGAAATGTGCGGCCCCGCCATGTTCCTGTCCAGCCTCTCTTCAAAAGAAATCGCCCATCATTCGGAGGTTTGTGTTTGGGGAAGATCAGCTCAGCATTATTTTTACAAGCAAGAGTGGGAATCGTGTCTGGAGTTAGCTGCTCCCTTTGCTGTGAACAACCCACTCCATCACGTGGGGTATAAACCATGGTGGGCCATGTCTCCTGGCTGTGGCTACTGGAGAGCCCCCTCTGCTGGTGGCACACAGGCCACGAGTGCCACAGGGACAGCTGGGTGGGCGGCCCAGGACTTTGGCCTTTATCATGAGTGGACAGAGGAGTGACCACTTGGGTCCTTGGAGGAGAAGAGGCTATAGAGGGTGAGGGTGGGGAAGGGGAAATGAGAAGATGCCGCCCAGGAACAGCAGTGCCTTCAGACTTGGTCCAAGCAGCGCCCTCAGGTGGCTGGCAGAGGCCAACGCAGTTCCTCTTCAAGCCAGCCTCAAAGAATTCCCGCCGATAAATGAATCGAGCATCTGAGCTCGCAGTCGAAAACCACAGAACACGGTGGGAAGCAGGCTGTCTTAAGTCCGAGATGGCGAGAACCCAGATGGGGGCTCCGACCAGCAGAATAGGTAAAGATGTGGTGTGTCTAAAACATGGAAATGGGTCACTGAAAATATGAGCAGGGAGGCTGGGTGTGGTGGCTCACGCCTGTAATCCCAGCACTTTGGGAGGTCAAGTCAGGCAGATTATCTGAGGTCAGGAGTTGACGACCAGCTGGCCAACATGGTGAAACATTGTCACTACTAAAAATACAAAAATTAGCTGGGTGTGGTGGCGGGTGCCTGTAACCCCAGCTACTTGGGAGGCTGAGACTGGAGAATCACTTGAACCCAGGAGGCAGAGGCTGCAGTGAGCTGAGATCATGCCACTCCACTCCACTCCAGCCTGGGCAACAAAGTGAGACTGTCTCAGAGAAAAAAAAAGAAAAAAAATATGAGCAGGGAACAAGTTGGCCACATGTAAGACAACTTAAACATTTTTACCATTAAGCTATGAATTCCTGTAAGTTTCTGAGAATGGAAACTGGGAGTTTAGGTTTTATTTTTTTAATGTCACATTTCCTGAAATATTACTAATTGAAATATAGGTTTGAAACAAGAGCCTTTGACAGAGCTCGGGCAGCCTCACCTACAAAGCACACTCATGAGGTCTCTGGCAGGCGCTGGCCCTCGGCAGACTGACGCTGCCCTTGTCAGCAGTTGTCCTGGCCTGACCCCAGCTAAGGGTGGCTCCCTACAGAAAGGAACCTTGGTCAATGTTTTTGTTTGTTTGGGTTTTTTTTTTTTTTTTTTTGAGACACAGTGTCACTCTGCCAGGCTGGAATGCAATGGTGTGATCTTGGCTCACCGCAATCTCTGCCTCCCGGGTTCAAGCAGTTCTCCTGCCTCAGCCTCCTGAGTAGCTGGGACTACAGGTGCCGCCACCACGGCCGGCTAATTTTTGTATTTTAGTAGAGATGGGGTTTCACCATGTTGGCCAGGCTTGCCTTGAACTCCTGATGTCAGGTAATCCGCCTGCCTCGGTGTCCCAAAGTGCTGGGATCACAGGCATGAGCCACTGTGCCCGACCAACCTTGGTTAATTTGTAAAGACACCTGGTGGCTGCGAATTTGGTCTTAAATAGGACCCTAGCATTGCAGAGTAAGATGTTAACTGGTGACCAAGAGAAAGCCAAACACGTTAGGCACGTTGTAGCCAAAAAAACTTGATTTTTAAATAATGGTATTAGAAATGGAAGCTGGTGTTCTCCTGCGCTGTGGAAACAGGAGAGAGCAGCAGATCTGCACAGCCGAAGCACGTCCTTTCACTCTAGGGCCCACACATCCAGCGGCTGAAGCGCCTCCTTTCACTCCAGGCCCCACATCCAGCGACCGAAGCGCCTCCTTTCACTCTAGAGCCCATATCCAGTGGCCGAAGCGCGTCCTTTCACTCCAGGGTCCACACATCCAGTGGCCGAAGCGCCTCCTTTCGCTCCAGGCCCCACATCCAGCAGCTGAAGTGCCTCCTTTCACTCCAGGGCCCACATCCAGCGGCTGAAGCACCTTTCACTCCAGGCCCCACATCCAGCAGCTGAAGCGCCTCCTTTCACTCCAGGCCCCACATCCAGCGGCTGAAGTGCCTCCTTTCACTCCAGGGTCCCTGCATTCAGCAGGTGCCGACTGGGGCAAAACTCCTGATGCCAGCATTAAGCTAAATTGGCCCTGAGTTGGAGTTCTTGGGTGGGATGCCCCTCACCCCTCCCTCATTCAGATAGAGTGCACAGTCCTGGTCTGGCTCTGCCATGGGTGGGCTGATGTAGGTGGCGTGTGCCAAGGATGTGCAGCCAGCTCATTTTCCTGTTATGGAAGTTGAAAGTGATGGAGAGCGTGTTTTCTTGCCTGGTGCCCACTGTGTGCTGACCACTGTCCTAGGTGTTAGTCACACTGTGGGGAAGAGTCCCCAGGCCCTGGTGTCCCAAGCAGGCTCTTCCTAATAGCAGAAGGGTCCTGTACAGGGCATGGGCCCTGTTTGCTTAGCTGCACCTGACGCCCACACGTGCTGAGGGTCCCCACTTCCTCATATGAATTCAGTGCAGGCCATTCACAGCAGTGTTCCTGCTTCCTAACTCAAGAGTGAAGTGAGACTGTCTAATAGGAAGGAAATTCGTGAAAAATGACAAAGTAGGGAAAAGCATATGAAAGGTTGTCTGGAAAAAATCTTGGAGACTCCGGGTGCGTGGTGACAGTGCAGATGTGCCCCTTAACTGCCAGGACCCCTTCGGGCACTTGGGCAAGCAGCAGACACCCAGGCAGCTCCCAACAGCGTTCATTTTCGTGCCTTTTGTAATGTTTAAACATTCATGAAAACATCACCAAACAAGCTGATAATTACTCTCATTTTCGAACTGTTTAGAACCATGAAGAATAAAGAAGGATCATTTTAAATCTTGAAAAATACTGAACAATGGATATTGAGATAATTGCAGGCTGCCATGTAGCGGTTCAAGATGTCCATGAGTCCTGTTGGGAGGAGGTTCTGTCTGAATGAATGCCAAGCAGGGGGCACCCCCTACGCTCAGCTCAGCCCTAGACGGGACCCCAGGCCACTGTACGCAGAGCACGGCAGGAGCTGCAGCCCCCAGCCTGTGCGAGCCAGGGGCCTTGCCTGAGGCAGAGCAGGGTTCCAGGCCTCCCCTTGGGGCCGTTGGTTCCCCCAGCCTTGGCATGGACCCAAGAGGGGCTGCTGAGCTCTGACCGGCCTGGTACCCGCCTGGAAGGGACAAGGGACCGGGGCCACCTGTGGCCCGGCTCAGTATCCTCTTTTGAGAAGGTGCAGGTGTGGAAGGCCCTGCCTGGCCCCTTAGTGTGGCCTGGGCCTGATGTTCTGTTCCTGTCTGCAGAGAGCGTACTGCGGCCAGTGCAGTGAGAGGATATGGGGCCTCGCGAAGCAAGGCTACAGGTGCATCAACTGCAAACTGCTGGTCCATAAGCGCTGCCACGGCCTCGTCCCGCTGACCTGCAGGAGGCATATGGTGAGTGACGGGGCTGGGGAGCCTCTGGGGCGCACAGGCAGGGCCGAGGTATGGCCTCCAGCCCACCGTCCAAGCTGACCTTGGTGACCCTGGGTTCTTCAAGAGGGGCCGTGGTGCTGTCCTGTCTCTGGGCTGCAGTGTGAGGCTAGGTAGCAGTCTCGGGTAGGACTGTGTCTTCCTGAGCCCCCACGAGCCCCTGGCACCCTCTGCTCAGTGGGACGGGGGCAGGGTTCATTCATACCCCAGTCCTGCACCGGCTCCTGGGGCTCTAGAGGTGAGAGCCAGGTCTGACCCAGTAGCACTGGGTACGCCAAGAGGGTCCAAACGTCTGGAGCCCCTCCCTGGCATGCTCCTTGGGAAGCCATGCCCAGCCTGTGATGAGGTCGGCACCTTCCCTCCCCTGTCCCCGAGGGCTTGGACTTGAAGTGTCCAGGCCTTTTGGGGCCTTGTTGACTTTCCCTTACTGAGTCCTCAGGTCGTCTCTGGGTTTCCGTGTGACCCCCTGTGTCGCACTGAACCCCAGGCCTCTGCCTGGACTGAGCATTAACCCACTGGGCCCCGCTGCAGTGCGCCGGGGGTGTGTCTGGGAGGGTGGCTTGTCTGCGTCTTGCTGTGGCATGCGAGGAAAGGTGCTTTTGGGGGTGACATGCCCTCTCCTCTATTACGGGACAGTGACAGAGTCCGGATCGGGGCGTCACCCCAGGATCACTAGGCGCAGGGATGGGGACCACGCATGCATTGGCACAGTCCTTCCGGAGTTCCTTTAGCTGTATCTGCCAAAAAGCCTGCCGTGCCCTTTGACCCCATGGGTCAACTTTAGCGTAAGCAAATGAGACCAGCCCCAGAAATGTGGCCAGCTAGAGGTGAAGGGAGGCCAGCGCCTGCCACCCAACTGACCACTCACAGGGGTGGCTCCATGATGACCCATCTGCAGGCAGGACCCAGAGGCCCTTAGGTTGGCCCTTGGATGCCTGGTTACGGACAAGATGTGGCATTGGAACGGGGGATTACCACACATTGTGCAAAATGTCCCGTTTATAAAGCACGTGGTGGAAAGGTCATGACTTACAGTACTGAGTGGTGGTCTCTGTCTGTAGAATCATAGGTAACGTTTATGTTCTTCATAGATTCATTGTGATAGCGTAACAATTATATTCTTATACACTGTGTTACAATTTACCCATTGTAATATGTAAATACGTAAATCAGAGAAAGTTTTGAAGTGGCCAGGTGCAGTGGCCCACACCTGTAATCCCAAGTTTGGGGGGCCAGGGTGGGAGGATCACTTGAGGCCAAGAGTTCAAGACCAGCCTGGGCAATATGGTAAGACCCCCATCTCTACAAAAAATATAAAAATTAGCCAGGTGTGGTGGTGCACACCTGTAGTAGCTGTAGTCCCAGCTACTCTGGAAGCTGAGGTGGGAAGATTGCTTGAGCTCAGAAGGTTGAAGCTGCAGTGAGCCATGATCGTGCCACTGCACTCCAGCCTGGATGATGACAAAGTGTGACCCTGGCTGTTAAATTGTTTCTAATTACAAAAAGTCACAAAGTGTTTACAGAAGCTACATTGTAACACCTGCTTCAGCACTCAGTCACGCTGCCATCCCTCCGTCTCTCTGCCAGGATTCTGTCATGCCTTCCCAAGAACCTCCAGTAGACGACAAGAACGAGGACGCCGACCTTCCTTCCGAGGAGACAGATGGAAGTAGGTGCTGCTTCCTTCTGGCTGGGTGGAGCCTGGGCATTGCCTCACACAGCTCACATCTGCCTCTGGCCATGAGTCCTTTCTCAGGCCCATCTGCTCTACAGGGGTCATTGTCCACAAGCCTGGCCACCCTTCCCCGAGGCTGGGGATGAAGCTCTCCAGGGCCTCCTCTCAATCCCCGGCAGTGACAGGCAGGGCAAGCTGGCCCTCCCTGGAGGCCGCTGGGCAGGGATGCCTCCATGAAGCGCTGTCGTGGGAGCCTCGGGGTGCAGAGCCTCTTCCTGTACACCAGCTCCGGGAGTTCTCAAAGGCACTTAGCACAGCGGCCACCACTGGGCACTTCCACAGTCTGGCTGCTGCACAGAGCTGAGCCCTGTCTGGGGAAAGGCTGGCGAGGTGGCTGCTGGGCGCACAGTGTGGCCGGGGCATGGTCCTTGGAGTTTTGTGAGATTTTGTTTGGGGGTGGGGCTTCTTTTATTGCTAAGAAGCATTCAGAGATCTCAAACACCAGTTGGACTCAAAGCCCAGCTCTGGGCCTCCAAACCTGCCCCACCGCACGAGGTGCAAAAACTTCACTTTCACTTGATGCATGTGAGTTCTGTCCTGTTGGGAGCCCTGGAAGGACGACGATATGAGACCACAGAACATAAAACACTTAAGTGCACTCAGTGCCTCACGCAAAAGATGCCTCACAAACAACCGCCTGCCCACCCGCCCTCCACCCACCACCCTCTGTACATATATATATCTGTACCTCATCCATCCATCCATCCATCCATCCATCCTCCAGCCATCCATCCTCCAGCCATCCATCCTCCAGCCATCCATCCTCCACCCACCCCATCCTCTACACATATATACATCCGTACCTCATTCATCCATCTATCCATCCTCCCTCCATCCATCCATCCATCCATCCATCCTCCACCCACCCCATCCTCTACACATATATACATCCGTACCTCATGCATCCATCTATCCATCCTCCCTCCATCCATCCTCCCTCCCTCCCTCCATCCATCCATCCATCCATCCTCCATCCATCCATCCTCCACCCACCCCATCCTCTACACATATATACATCCATACCTCATGCATCCATCTATCCATCCT
>CAUYQU010081525.1:0-24747 GCA_963574635.1 Cheracebus regulus
CATCCCCTATTCCTTCCTGTCTCCATTGTTAAGCACAATTATTGGCATAAAAGAGGTTTTTAATACCCATTTTTAGACTGCATTCTAGCCTGGGCAATAAAACAAGAATCCCGTTCTCTCCCTCTTTCTCTTCCTCTTTCTTTCTCTCTTTCATTCTTTTCTTTCTTTCTTTCTTTCTTTCTTTCTTTCTTTCTTTCTTTCTCCTTTTCTCTCTTTCAAAAAAAAGAGATTTAATTATTTTAATTATGATGGATTATTTAAAGAAAATAATGTTAAATAATTTAGAAGACAATGCCAATGTCAACAGCTGATGAAAAAGAAGTGTCAGATGTACAATACCTATTTTGATGTTTTCTTCATTAAATAACACCAGTTCTCTATGTTCTTAATGATAGAATAGCGGTCATAAAAATAAAATAAGCACATCTGTGAAAGTCATTGTGTTACGCTCAAGCTCAGCATAACATAAACTCATATCAGATGTGACTCTCAATTTAAGGAATTCATAGTCTAGTCAGATACATAATGACATGCAAAATTCACCCTTGTACAAAAGGATAAGTGTTGTAATAAAGCTATAAAATTGTCATCAACTGTGGAAAAAGGATATTTTTTCTGGTATATTCATACTTACCTCTCCTTGGTTTGTGACTACGTTTTCTGGAACAGTACTTCTCATCACTGACTGCATAGTACAATCACTTGGGGACAATTTTTTTAAAAAGGCATATGCCACCAACTAACATCATAAGGCAGTTGTAAGGAATCAGCATAGGTATTTTTAAAAACTTTCCAAGTGATTCTACCATTCAGCTAAGATTAAAACCATTGAAATTCTTACATTTATCAAGCACCAAACTGAGCGAATATACACCAGATAACAGAGTAAGAACACCAAGATACAGTTTCATTTTAATATAATAATGAAGATAAAGAAATTGGCATGATCATTACTGATTAGTAAAGCCATGTATTGCAAAGTATATGAAAGTAGATAACCCTGTTTTTAATATAACAACATGTCTAAAGATAATGTTATGTCTCTTTTGAAGCCTACAAAGAAAACTTTAACAGTATAGACCTCCTATCCTAACTCTTAATCACCTACCAAAAGAATTAAGATTAAATTCAGTCTCTTAATTAGCTATATTTTTAATCCTATAGACCACATGGTATGATATTTTCCTTAATGGTTTTGCTCAAAGCAAGTTTAACTATTTTAAGTCAACTGTTATTTAAGCAGAGTATATTACGGCCTTAAACAATATAAATTAATGATTATATTTTTATTATTATTTATTAATAATTATAAATTAATGATTTATATTAATAGCAGAATATTTCATTTTTCATTTACCATAAATATCCAGTTTTGAGTTGACTAGGGCTATTCAAAATTTGTTTTAAGAGTTGCACTAAAAACTAGTTCAACATGGTATCTCTGCAAGGCAGTCTAAACAGATTAAAATATAGGTGTCTGCTGACAAGAGCATTTCAAGGTCCATCTGTTGTGTATATCCAGGAATCAAAGATGCAGATTACTGTGCACTAACTGTACTCTTCCCCAAATGGTTCTCTACTTACTTTTTACTTATGCTTCCTCTAAATCCTTACCTCTAAACCTTCTCCCCTACCTTTCTAGAAGTCAAGGTCCCACATGAGAAAAATCCCTTTATTCATAAACTTTTCATTGAACATTCTTTCCTCCAATTTCATCTCTAACGTAAACCCAGTTCTCATCTAATGACAGTGTTTCCTCTGAAATCACTCTCAAGAGGTGACTATTAATTTTTAATACACCCTCTTCATTAAGCCTGTAGTGAGAGTGTTGTCCTTTCAGTTGCTTCCTTCTCTCTTAAAAAAAAACCTTACAACTTTAACGTGACTACAACCTACCCTTGTTGCAGTCATCAAATGATTCTTTTGGTCATTTTTCATTCCTTGAAGAGCTTTGCATTGTCATCACTAATTCTATCTCTCCAATACAATCTCTGCCAAAATTATTTGTAATTCTATATCTATATAGATGATCTTTTTAATAATCAAGACTCTCCTTTCTTTATCTTTTCCCTCCTTCTACTTCAGCTAACCATTGTACATAGTCACACTTCAGACTTTGTCATTATCAATAACCATATACACACCTTAATCTTATTTTCCATTTCCATACTCTCTAACCAACACCTACTGTAGTTCCAGGAAGCACTTTCTTATGCCATATCATAATTCCAACATTGTTTTCCTACTAGAATTGAAAGTCCATTGTTCTTTCATAAGTTTCTTCTCAACTGGATTAAATTACATGTTCTAATATTATCAATCTTTTCATATATCGTTAAGTGTCTTACCTTTTGGTCATTTTATAGTACTCATCTAGCAAAATAATTATTTCGTGTAAATCCAACTTTCTGCCTACAAGCAGACAAGTAATGGCTGAAGAAAACCATGTAACCTTACAAACTGGTTCCACCACACAGTGATGATTGTTAACCAGAAGTGTTAACATAATGTTAACAAGTGTTAACATTAACATAATAATGTTTCTATACATTTCTCAAACACATTTGGGTCTCCCATAAGTTACATAACTATTATATCTTCTCTTTTCCCAACGGACCTCCAATTCCTCTTCACTTTCTTAGTCTCAGCTATTGATTCTTTTTCTATTCACTGAAAAAATACAAAACAATCAGTGTTACCAGAAGTTTCCATCACATCTTCTCAATTGCCTACATAAATAAATACCAATTAGTTTTGCTTCCCCTTCTGATAAAATTAACTCTCCATAATTCCACTTAAAACCAATAATTCCTGCATTCAATCATGTAATCTCTTGCCAGTTCATATGTCTCAGTAATTGCTTTTCTATTCTAAACAATCATTTCCCCCTCTTATACATAATTCTTGAAATACTCTAACACTTTCTTAGTAAAAAACATTTCCCTTGATCCTACAGCCCCTCAAGCTATCACCGTATTTATTTACTCCTATTCAAAAAAAAAGGTTTGAATGACTTTTATATGTTCACATCTTCAGTTTTTCTCCCCTAGTTTTTTCTTGAATGTACCTATAATTGAATGCAAGATTTTTATGCTCATTACTCCACTGAAACAATTGTCAGCATAAATCCCATCTAGCAGTTACTCTCCTCATATTGCCTGACCTATAATGCCTGTAATGGCTCACATGTGATAAATGTTTATTTTTATTCTCATAAATACTAAACTATATGTTTATGATGAGAAGCTAGCTCTCTTTCCTGTGGTGATGCAAGACCACAAACTTAATCTGATGGCTTCACCTTCTTGAGCATATGGCTTCCAGGGTCACTATGATTATTCATCTCAGTAAACTGGGAAAAAGCACGATGATCAAATCGGGGAGATTTTTATAGGCTAGAGTTGGACATGAAATGTGTCATGTGTTTTCACATTTTATTGGTTTTAACTCACTCACAAGGCCATATCTGATGACATAGAAAACGGAGAAATGTAGTCTTTGTTGCTAGGCAGAGAAGAAATCTATTTTGGTACAGAGTTAAACAGTCTGAAACAAAAGTCTCCAAGGCTTTACATGATCTGCCTTACTCTCAATTCTCTAACCTAATTTTCTACCATTCTCCCTTTTGGACACTCAGCTGTGCCACACTGGCCTCCTTTTTTCCTTAAACAATCTGAATATATGTGTATCATGCAATTAAGTTGGTGCGTCCTCTACCTTGACTGTCCATCTTTTATAGAGCCACATGCCACTCTCCCTCAGGTCTCTCTGCACATTGCTTAGATGTCACCTAGTCAGCAAGGCCTTTTCTCATTCTCTGTTTAATATAAAATAGAAATTACAATCACAGGTACTCCCTATTACTTCTTACTATGTTTCATTTTTCTGTATAGAACTCACATCTACTTATATATTTATTGTTTGTCCTGTTTCCTACTGCATCATGCACAGATCCTTAAGCATCTGGTAACCATCAGCTAAATTTTTATCAAGATTATGAATAAAATAATGAATTAATAAACATGTCTATTACTCCATTATGCCAACCTTAATACTTTGGTGTGTATCTCAATATTCTAGTTACTGCAAAAATCAAGATGGATCTTCAAACAGCTTCTGCCCCCATATATCCATTGATCAAACTGATAGCTTCCTCTTCAGTTGTTCCTACAACAGCTAGAAGGTGAGAATAATAGCTGAATTGTGAATCAAGCCAAAATGGCTTAGAGTTAAGGATAGGTCAATAGATTTCACTGTAGGACCAGTTCTTCATTTTAATTTAGAGCTCTCCCCATATTTTTTCGTCTCTGATACATTTTGGTTGATTTCAAAGCCTATTTTCTAAAGCAAACATCCCTAGGTAATCCAAAAAGCACACATAAAGTCCTCTAATGTGTGATACTTGTGTCTGTGTGTGAGAGAGTAAGCGTATTGTGGTAAGAAGGTGGATTTGTATCCTTCTGATGGTTTGTCTAATGTACACTGAAATGAAGAACTTTTTAAATGACACAAATGTATTATAATACAAATTCACATTATTGCTGTCACATGGCAAAATTAATATGTTGAAGGGAAAATAATATATATTAAATTAATATATTCTTCAGCTCTGATTTAATATTACCCAGTGAAATTAGAAATTAGTGAATGACATTAGAGTACCAGCAAATCATGATTTCTAACATTCATTGTATTCTGGGAGAATTCACTTCTAAAACATTACTTCTCACAACTGCAATATGTTATATTTTTATTTTTATATTTCCTTTTAATTGCATCTGTTCACCTGTTTCCCTCATTTCTCAAACTCTCAACTTCTAGTACTTCTATTGTTATAATAATATGTAATAATAACTGAATAATATTCTCTCTTTGTCTTCACTGACAGAACCTATAAAAATATGTACAGGTACAACCTCTCATGATCTTGACTCAAAAAGAAGCAATTTGAAGACCTCTTAGCAAATTATATTTTGTATATTGTAAAATTTTAAATATCTCATTTTTTACTTTATTGGTTTATTTGTTATCTCTTTAATCTTGATTTAAAATGCTTCTAAAGCAGTTGCATATGTATATGATTTGCTTGGAACGATATAAACAAAGTCCTGAAGGATCTTTATCAACTACTTTTTATTTAGTCATCAAACCTTTCAAAAACTGTGATAAGGTAATGAGAAGTCATTGAAAATTTTTAAGAAAAAAGGTTCCATTTGCAGACTTGTGTTTTGGATTTTTTTTTTTCTTTCCGAATAAGGGTAACTGTAGGGAAGAAAGTTGAGAGTCAATTAAAGTATTGTGGGTGGAGCACTGAAATAATCTAGGTTAAAAAGAATACAGGAGTTTCCCACACTATTTTCATTGCAATGGAAATTGAGAAGTGGGTGAAATCATAAGCTATATGATAGTACAAAAGAAATACTTGGTGATTAATTGGACAAGGAAGGAAAGAAAAAAATCAAGTGAGTCGTACAGTTAAGCATACTGTTGTTCAAATCTCAGTTCTGTTATATGCTTGCTCTTTGGATTATGGAAAAGTACTGGACTTCTCTAAGTTTCAGGCTCCCCAGTCATAAAAGAAGTTAAATATACATTAGATAAAGAAATTTATAGAAAATAAATGCCTACTACAGTATCTGGCATACATTAAATGCGATAGACTGAGGGATTCTTCAGCAGTATTCAGTGCTCTTTTGTGGAAAGTCATAGTCCTCTGCTCTGCTTTGGTCAAAGAAATGTAGGCATAAGTGATACACAACTTCAGGACAGAAGTTATGTGTCAATACATCTTTACTTCGCTCTATTTTCTCCCTTTCCAGAATGATTGGCAACATTTCCTATAAAGGAAGCTCTGTTAGCCTATAATCTAGATTAAAGAAACATATAAGAACAATAGCTAACCCATGAGGGAAAAAAATGTAACATGAGTGAGACAACAGTTTTTGTTTTTAAAAGTAATTCAGATTTTCAAGTTGTTAATTATTGAAGCATAACCCAGCCCATCCTGAGACAGTAAGAGATCAATCATTAGTAAATATTTTTGTGTATTAGACAAATGGAAGTGTTTCATGAACCAGGAAGTGATCTAGAAAACAGATGAGAAGGTTAGTCTTTTAAAAAAGGGATACTAGGCCAGGCATGGCTGCTGATGACTGTAATCCCAGCACTTTGGGAGGCTGAGGCGGGCAGATCACCTGAGGTCAGGAGTTCAATTCCAGCCTGGCCAACATGGTGAAACCCCATCTCTACTAACAATACAAAAATTAGCTGGTCGTGGTGGCAGGTGACTATAATTCCAGCTACTTGGGAGGCTGAGGCAGGATAATCGCCTGAACCCAGGAAGCAGAGGTTGCAGTGAGCTGAGATCTCGCCACTGCACTCCAGCCTGGGCCACAGGGCAAGACTCTGTCTCAAAAAAAAGAAAAAAAAAAGAAAAAAAAAAAAGACAGGAAGACTAAAAGTAAATAGATAAAAATAGGTGCATTTCCCCACATACACCATGTAGGATTTGCTTAGCAGACAAAATATGCAACTGAATCCTTCCATCAGAATAAACACTACACTGCATGCTATGCTAAAGTTAATTGGGTTGAAAGCTATGATAAGCAGCTATGTTCCTTGTAATTTCAAACAGATTGATTAAAAAGAAACCAATGAAATTTCCAGAGGTAAGAAAGAGTTTTATGACCAAGAAGAAGGAAAAGTAGCCCCAGGGCTCTCTGAAGCCACTGTTCAGATGCCTTTTATCTGGGTTGCCAGGGATGTGACTCTGTTTTAACAACTCCTAGTTATGGTGACCTTTTTGTTACAAAAGTTTAAATTTTGGAACCATTATCTGATGGCTCCAGCTAATACAGAAGGCTAGAGCTTAGCCCAAGCAAGTGAGAGTCCTCATTTACATTTTGAGTCATTCTCAGAGAGAAAAATTGCTGGGAGCAGAACAGCAGTCCTTGATTTCCTCAGCAGGGAATGGCACAGACAGGTCACATGACATAGAAAAATTGGGTAAATATATATCTGAAAGCATTGGTTTTTATTTTAATTCTAAAATCTACTAAAATCTAAACTTTAAATTGCTTCAGAAAGAAAAGGGTTATGAACATTTTGGATTAGTTAATTGAATTGCAGCCTATTTTGGATATATTTTAAAGTAGAAAATAAGGGTTTTTTTTGGTGTCTGTCACTGAGAAAGGTAATGTTCCCTTTTTTAATAAATCACTATTGAAGATTATGTTTCAATTGGAACATGCTTTCATTGCAGTGAAAGCTGTAGACTTACTTTAATACACATATTACTATGGGATGAAAATCCACCATCTTAATCTTTGGAAATTAAATTATTTCTCTTCAAATTGCCTATTCCTCTCCAGAGTCCTGCTTCATGGGCACACTGGAAAGATTCTACTTCATCCCTTTAAATCGTAATCTGCCTGCTGTTTCCTAATGAACACTCCTAAAACTATCCATATACTGGATATGGCTTTCTTTTCATGTTTATCCTAGAAACTCATTCTTACTCACTTATTCTGAGGATCCTACCTAATTTTCTATGTCAAACCTGAACAAGTCCACACTTTTAAACAATTTTTCAATTAATAATTCAAAATAATAGGAAAGAAAGAAGACAATAATTTGCAAGAGCTATGAGAAGTGACTACTTCTATGTTTTAATATTTGCTTATAAGAACATGACCTCCAAATCACTTAAAATTTGCTGTGATAACTGCCTAGTTGCTAGTCAGCATTCATGTGGCAGAATTACTCAAAATACATCTATGCTGTTCATCTCAGGCACAATTTACCCAAAGGCACAGAAAGAAAAGAAAGTATTTTTCCTTATTTGGTGTAAGAGGTACTTTATTTCCTATTACTCAATTGACCTTTCTTTTTTTGATTTGACAGTGGAAACATTCCTTATCTTTAAGGCAAATGCTACTCAGTCACATTTAAAAAAACAAAACAAAACAAAAACATTGAAGTCTCATAGTCCAAAGATAATCAGATTACTTGACCATATGGTTCCAAGAGTATGGATTACTAAGTCTCAACACTCTGTGTCCCACAGTAACAATCAAGTCTAAGCAGTGCCATTCCATGCTCAGGGCAGTTGTTTTCCATTCTTTATATTGGCAAGAGATGAAAAGATACTCTAGCTTGCACAAAATTTCAACTACTACATGGTCTCTACTTTTACTCTCCGGTGACCGCATGCTTAGACAAGCATTCACAGCCAAATATATAAAGAGGAAAACATAATTTTCAAGTTAAATTTTGTCTAAATCCTTATGTGGAAGAGGGAAAGGGATTTTCTGTTTATGGTGGATAATTCTGTTAAGGAAACAAACTCATATTCACAGTATAAAGGCACCATAATTGAATCTGAAGTAACTACATTTGCATTATATCTGACTCAAATCTTGAGTGAAGACTTCCACCAAATAGTGGCATTTCTGCCTTATATGGTCACATTAAATATATTATACAATGCTAAGAGTGGTTTGCCCTAAATGTAAATTATGTAACTTTTTTCTATATATTTACATATAGCTATATATTTGACATTTATAAGCCTGACTCCCAGGGGCAGAACATGCTCATTCCTTCCTTCCTTTCTTCCTTCTCTCCAATTATCTCTCTCTCTAGCTTTCTTTCTTTCTTTTGAGATGGAGTTTTCCTCTTGTTGCCCAGGCTTGAGTGCAATGGCATGATCTCCACTCATGGCGACCTCGACCTCAGGGTTCAAGTGATTCTCCTGCCTCAGCCTCCCAAGTAGCTGGGATTACAGGCATGTACCTCCACACCCAGCTAATTTTGTGTTTTTAGTAGCGATGGGGTTTCTCCATGTTGGTCAGGCTGCTCTCAAATTCCCAACCTCGGGCGATTCGCCGGCCGCGGTCTCCCAAAGTGCTGGGATTACAGGTGTGAGCCACTGCACCTGGCCATGCTCATTTCTTTCAAAATGGCCATTTTCAGTCCCAGCCTTCACCAAGCACCCCATTATATTTATTAAAACATTCAATTTGTTTTCCAAAATTGAGAGCCATGAATAGAATCCATGCTACCCACCAGAGATATCCTCACTCATAAATCAAAAATTGCTTGTGGTGGTAGTATGTGTGAATCTTATTTTCTTTTTAGGCATCCAAATAAATGAGGGTCATTTATTTTGTTCATTTCCTTAACATATTAATAGTTAGGAAGTCCTGTTCAGTCTACTCTGCCTATTTCTCAAATAAGTCTTTTGTCATTCTTGATGTCACTAGTCTAGATCATAGCTTTATTATTTTTTTAACAAATGGAACCCACACTATTAAGCTGGCCTCCTTCCTATCCGACTTCAAGTCAATATTTTAGTAGCCCTACCTATCTCTACACTACTGCTTGAGTTATCTATGTAAAAGCAGTTGAGATCATGT
Source organism: Cheracebus regulus (assembly GCA_963574635.1). Classification (NCBI taxonomy): domain Eukaryota; kingdom Metazoa; phylum Chordata; class Mammalia; order Primates; family Pitheciidae; genus Cheracebus; species Cheracebus regulus. The sequence goes on from CAUYQU010081525.1 coordinate 9,417, forward strand.
CAAGTCCATGTTCTCCATACCCATTTTACAGAAAGATTTTCAGAGCCTTCACTACAGATGTAAAGGTGCCTGTTGGGTCCCAGGCAAGGTACACTGGATGAGTGAAGCAGCCTGGGGTCAGACAAGAGGCAAGGGTAGAGACGATGAGCGGTAAAAACCATGGACCAACATTGCAATCATTCAAATGTTTAAAAAACATTATTTGGCTTACATTAAGCAGTCATACAGACTAAGTACAGGCCATGGATCTTAAGTTTGTAATCTCTGGACTAAGAAAATTGGGTTACATTTCTTTTTCCTAGTTTCTATTGTCACCACATATTTATCACTAAGTCAGGCTATCGTGGTTCTGCTCTCTATTTGCTCTATGTTTTACTGCCTTCATGAATTAACTCACAAATGCTCTGCAGCCAAGAATGACCTCTTCATCCCTCCATCTCTACAGCAGTCTTCTTTTCCTTTTAGATTGAGCTCAAATAAAACTCTGTCTCTGAAACTTTATAATTTCAGAATTAGAATTCATTGTATGCTAATAATCAGGGTTTTCCCCCTATTTTTTATCCCTTAATTTTTGCCCTCAATTCAATTATTTATATTTGTTTTCATTTTTTTATGTACTCCATTTTCTCTCTAGAGATAGATTGCTCCTGACTCTCAGGAAATATATTTCATGATTTTGTGTAACTTTGAATATAGCAAGCCCTAAGTAAACGTTTCTGAAAGTAAATTTGTGAAAGAGAAGCCTTAAAGTGGATTAAATGCATAGGTTTTCCTTTCAAAGGAATCTGGGCTTCATTTATGAGAGTCTGCTTTTAGCTGGATGAACCTGATCCATTATCAAAATATCCTGAGTCTCAATTTGTTCAGCTTTTAAATGAAGATAATAAGGTGGCCTTCACCAAGTTGATATAAGGATTAGTCATAATCTATTACATATAAATCTCTTGGCATGTAATATGTGCCTAATAAATAGTGGCTTTTATTACTATTCCTATGTAAAATAATTTTTCTTCTGGATTTTTAAGTTTTGTCTCCTCAAAACTCGTCTTGATTGGATGGCTCATATTGAGTTCTTCCTAATTTGACATAAATTAAGCTACTGTTGTATCAAAAATAATTCTTCAAATGAAGCACTCTAAGAATTGAGCATTGCATATTATTGGAAGACTGTCTAACATTGACTATACTTGGATGAAAAATAACAGTAAAATGGAAACAACTCCCAACTGTGTAATAGCTACAGATTTATGTGATGAGCCATGGAATATTTTATGAACTTTCACTTGTTTTATAATTTAAGATACTTTCAGTAGCAAAAAATTCAGCTGACCCTGATTTTAGTAATCAAGAAGACAGTCCAGTGCCACGGTAAGCTCTAAGCATGCTTTGATCAGGCACCAGATTCATTTCTTGGCAGTTTTATGTTTTGCTATTTTCTGTTTATCAGCTCTCTACTCTAGCTGGCTTCTCTTAAGTAAGCAAAGAGCTTTAGACAGTTTTATTCTTTATCTACAACATGCATTTTAAAAGATAAGATGAAAGCACCACCCACCACCACCACAATTGAAGGAAGTTTCTGGCATTTATTCTGTTTGGGTCAACATAGGTGATAAGCCCACCTCCTTAACCAATCAATGAGGTTGTCTATTAGCTAATTGGCTTAGGTGAACCAGTGTCAGCCCAGCAACTGGATTTGGGTCAATTATCAAAATAAATGGTTTCTACACAATTAAATGAGTAAAGTGGAGGATTCTGAAGCCACAATCACCACTTATAAATATGCGTGTGTGTGTTTCAAGACTGTCATTTACTTTTTTATTAATTATCTGAGTTTGGTTTAGTTGTAACCATGAAGCAGGTTCACTGTGCGATGGTTACCAACTTGTCTGAATCCAGTGAGACTCATTACATAAGTCACTGAAAATGTAGCAAGATATGGTGATAGGGGTGGCCTGCATGGTCATCAGCATGTGAGTCATGTAGTTGGATGTAGTTCGGTTTATTGGACACAACATTTACCCAACATCTGTATTCAATCTCATTCAAAAGATAGCATTCATGGCCAGATGGTAGCCCCAGTCCAATAGACCCAGCCTGTTTTTGGTTTTGCGGAGCCATTAGTAAACCATTCTGTGTTATCAATAGTTATAACGCTTTGTCTGTTCATGAAACCTACTGGTCTCTTGGGGGTCCCAGGTCCCAGTCATGCCCCATCTTTTTTCTTTTTTTTTTTTTTGAGATGGACTCTCACACTGTTGTCTGAGCTGAAGTGCAATGGCACAATCTCAGCTCACTGCAACCTCCAACTCCCAGGTTCAAGCAATTCTCCTGCCTCAGCCTCCCAAGTAGCTGGGACTGTAGGTGCCAGTCACCATGGCTGGCTAACTTTTTGTATTAGTAGAGATGGGGTTTCACTATGTTGGCTATGCTGGTCTCGAAGTCCTGACCTCGTGATCTGCCAGCCTCAGCCTTCCAAAGTGCTGGGATCACAGGCGTGAGCCACCATGCCGGGTGCCCCATTTTAAATGTACCATTTCCATGTGATAATTGAGCTCTGTTGAGCCTCTCCAATTTTATTGGTGGGGTTGTAATGAGAAGTACATGTGGTGCTCCAGCCATGACACACTCAGTCTCTACCAGTGCCCAAGTAATCAAGGAGTTGCCATTCAAAAGAGATATATCTGGTAGCTGCCTCAGGCAACTATATTGTCAAAACTCAAAGGCTGGTACACCCCAGTGGCAATTTTTTGTTGTTGTAGTCTCCAGCCAGCATCTGTGGAGGTTGCAGACACCTGTAATTTTATCAGGTTAGCATACTCTAAAGGCTTTTAAGACAGTGCCTGGGCCACAGCTTTTTCAATGGCCTCCAAGGCTTGCTGCCTCAAAGGGTTCTATTCAAAGTCAGCAGCTTTGCTAGTCACCTTGTCGCAGGAGAACAAAATAATTCTCTTTTTAAAAATTTATAGTTCTAGTTTTTATAGATGTACTTTTGAATTATTTTATTTATCGTCTGGGTGTAGTGGCTCACGCCTGTAGTCCTAGCACTTTGGGTGGCCAAGATGGGCTGATCACATGAGGTCAGGAGTTCGAGACCAGCTTGGCCAACATGGTGAAACTAGTCTCTATTAAAATGCAAAAAATTAGCCTGGTGTTGTGGCAGGCACCTGTAATCCCACCTACTCGAGAGGCTGAGGCAGGAGAATTGCTTGAACCGGGAGGTGGAGGTTGCAGTGAGTGGAGATCGTGCCACTGCACTCCAGCCTGGGTGACAAGAGCAAAGCTCCGTCTCAAAAAAAAAAAAATATGTATCTACATTGTTTCTTAAGCATTTTGTGCTTTTAAATTAATAGATATTATGGACTTTACAACTAATATCTCATTGGAGAAATAAGCACCTACCTGCCACTCATAAAACAAAGATGTAATAAATTTTACTTTTCTGAATACCAACATGCTAAGAAAACAGGCCCAAGTAATTGGTTCCTAAAGTCCTTTTGCTGAAAATTGCTAATTTCTTCAAAGTCAACTTAGAATGCTTGAGGAAAAAAGAATGAGATGTCTTTTCATCATATTAATATATTTAAACAGTGAAAAATCTAAGATTCACATACTTGACAATATAATGAATCAGAATAGGAAGAACCAGAAATATCTTCTTATTTATTTAAACAAGTGGTGCCCTTTAAGTAAATAAGTTGTTGCTTATTTACAATTTTCTTTTCTTCATTCATGCTCTCCACTTTTCTGATAAAATATAGGTAGATCAATGTCAGTTTTAAATATAATATTATGGGCGCCAAGACAGCACATATTTCCACAATGGTGTTATAATGATAGGTAAATGAGAATTAAGCAACTTAGCATCACTGCTTGCCTACAACATTAAACCATGATTCCAATCAATCTATTAATGTTTTGACACATTGGCAGAAATATTGTCAATTATTGTCATTTCTGACGAATATGCTGGTTTTATTCTTTTTTTCCAATGAATTATAGAGACTTCCTGACCTTGAGTACGTAGACTTCAGAAGTTAATCTCTGCTGGCATCTTTTCCAAAAAAGATTACCACCATCAATTCCAACGTGATATAAATGTGTATAAAGAATATAGTTCCAAGTGCAAGGAAGAACACCAAAACATAGAGTATGGAGAAGAGTGGGCGAATCACTGTCCCCTGTTCAGAGCACGAAAGACTGTTCATGGTCCCACAAGAGAACATGATGTTCTTCCAGGGTAAATAAAAGATTGTTTGAATATGTTTTCTCCTGCTCAGGTAACAACTTGTGATTTTAGGGCTGAATTGCCTTAAGGAATATATACTTTCTAAACTTTTCAAACTCATGAATGTTAATTCATGAGTTTGAAAATGGCCTCAACACTTTAAGGCCATTTTAAATCAAGCCTCTCTTGAAATAAGATTAAAGTATTAAATATTTCAGTGGTTATATAAATCAGAGTATATTTAGAATTCTATTTAATCATCTGAAATTTAATAAAAATAAATGTTTTGTGAGATAGTTGATGAATATGGAGAAATCTGATTGTTCAAGTCAGCTATAAAAGACCTTCATATTTCTTCAGATAAAAAAAGAAGTCCCAGAAGCCATATTGTTGACATGGTATCAATTCATTAAGGTATATATTGACAGGTCTTCTCTAGAGAAAAAGAATTAGCAGGATTGATTAAACATATTGAAATTGAAGAGAGAGATTTGGAAATAAATAAATTCACTGTACTTTATACAAAAGCTCTTTGCTTATCTATTTTTGGCAGAAATCTTGGGAAGGCATCGTGTGTGTGTGCATGCATGTGTGCGTGCAATTATCAAAAGATTATTCTTGGAATCTTTTGTCCAAGATAGACTGACTAATCATTCACTCTACCACTCTGAACAATTTACATGACATTTTTTTAGTAAACCCAAAGTAAAATAATACAGTGATATGACACTCCATGGGAGGCAAAGTAGGTTATTAACTGCTGCTCTGGCAATTTCTGTTTAACAAGCTCCATTAGTATTATGTTTCCTATTTTTCTCCAGTGAGCAAAACAAACCACAACATTTCTTTCTACTTGTACTAATTTTGACAGAGTCTACAAAGTCCATATATGGTTCTACGAAAAGGTGAAATCAGCAAAATGTGGGGTTTTATTTAGTATTAGCCAGGAAGGGGAATAATTACTGATTTATTTATTGTTGGTCATTTATTCTATGCACAGTTACTGTGAACTTATTTTGTGTCTATGTGTCCTAAATGTGTAGGTAAGAAACTGGCTAACAGCAAAACCTTCACTTCTAGGTAGAGATGAAGAGAATATGCTTAAAAATGCTGCACAGGAAGTCTGAAAGGTTCAGAAATTTATGTGCAGTGAAAAACAAGTTATCAAGCAGTGCTCAAACTGGACAGCCTTTTTCTGAAAGCTAGAATTATATACAGTGAAAAATGCTTTTATTCAGTGTACAAACTGGAAATAGTTTTGCTATCACAAGGTGCAGATTTGTACAATCTCACTTTATACTACTAACTTCACTCCTATTACCACAGCATTTCTCTTTCCCTTCTCTGCTCCTCTATACCTCAGTGAGGTATAGACAAGGAGAGAGATGTAGCCAAAACCGACAGTGAAAGCTGAGCACCGAAGAAACAGAGGGCATTTCCTAGGTCACAGGAAACACACTGTTTGGAACATGTATCAGAGGAAAGTGAAGCTTCTTAAATTCCAGCATCTCATGTATCAGAGTCATTAGGGATGAGAAAAAAACAGAGACAAAAACAATGCTGAAGAATCTCCACTTGACTAAATTCAGATGTGTAAGTAATTACATGTCAAAATAATGTTATTTGCAATCTGGAGAAAACAATACAAGGAAATTGCCATTTGACAAACATGGGAATGAAGGATGGAAGGGTTTGGATTTTTTAAACAATTTTATAAGAGACATCATCAGGAAAGAAGCAAAAATAAAGGAAGAAGGATATTACAGAACCTTGAAGATTACCCTCCCTTCTTGCATGCCCCCACTTCTTGGAGAAGGAGAGAAAAATTTTACTGAAGGAAAAAGAACAGGGCAGCCAATAAAGAAGGAAATCAACCAGGATGATCCAATGTCTCTGACACCAAGAAAAGTCAGTTTGATAAGGACAGTAAGGTCAGATGTAAAAGACAGGTCAGGTACACTGAGATGTAAATAACCTCAAGATCTAGGACTAGGCAAGGAGGCCAACTGAGAAACAATTAGGTAAGTAATAGGTCTTAGAGGGTGAATGATTAATTCAGCCACAGATTGACCAAAACATTTGCATCACAAGTACCCAAAGGAGACATTTTACTCATAGAGTATCATGCCTCTTTTTGGACAGCAGGGGTCACTAAGGTACACTGGTCATTCATCCTGGACAAGTAGACCCTATGAATGTTCCTAATGCAGAAATATTCAGATACTGCTAGGACTCTCATATTTCAATACTTCTTGAACCATAATTTGAATAATGAAACATATTTGGTTTTCACAGATGAATGGTTTAGTCATTTAGTGTCTCCTAAATTTATTTATCAGAAAGGACAAAAAATTGTCAAAGATAGTATAAATCCTTCTGAAGTACTGCTAAGTGGTGATTAATGTGGATTGCATTACCAAGCCATTTGATCATAAATTATACTGCATTATATGATCCAGAACCATCTTCTTCCATACCGTAGCTATCTAAATATAGTATATCGCACCAGTGGGCAAACAATGATGTGAATTGAGATCAAATAGGTAATGGCTTCTCTTCACTGTCTTGGGCTACTTTTTAGATGTGCTATAATAACAAGCAGACTCTAGGCATCTGATAGACAGGACAGCTGGGCAGGCGAGTTAGCAATTCTGGCACTATCATATTGCAGGTGCAGGAATAAAATTCTCGAATACTTGAGAACAGTTGCCTATGGGCCAGCTATGAACTTGACCTCATTTCAGATAACAGCTTTTCCTTTTCACCCACAGCACAGCTGAAGTTTAGAATAGAATTTATTTAGCTCAACTTTCAAAAAGAAATTGATTCAAAGCCTACTTTCCTAAGATTCCTTTGAAGAGAAAATATCATGAGTGTTTTTTCTTGGTGTTGAAAAGGTTTATGAAGAACAAATTATCTAGATGGTTCTTTAGCCCGTGAGAATAAAGTTCATGCTTTTGTTCCTAATATAGTCTTCGTATATTTCAGATACTCACATACTTCATGGTAATTTTTGCTTAAGCATTTTTAAAATTTTGCTAAGTTGTAGCCCTGGCATTAATGAATGATTTTATGTCTTTGATAATTCCACCCACATTTTAAAGAAGTGTATTTTGTCCTGATAGTTTTTTCTACTCAGGGAATAATTATATTAAATAATTTTACCTCAAGGTAATACAAAATTTTATTCAGTGTTTACCTTTCCAAAATTAGAAATAAAATAAACATTAACTATGTATTTGAGAAACCTGAATAAATTAAATGTCACTTAACTCTGAAGAATAGCATTTCCTTAAAAATACTTTACTCTAAAATAGTGCAAATAAATAGTTGATGATTATTAAATCAAAGAATTTACATAATTTACAGAATAAAAATAGTAATACCAGTATGAGCTAGTCAGTTTGCTTCCTGATTAAACTGTGTTGAATGGGGATGGCAACAGGAAAACTGATGGCTTGGTAAAACACGGCATGACTACCATGGCACTGTGAAATGAAAGTAACGTTCCAATAAAAGGCATTTTGACTATTCTGTATTTTGTCTTTCCTAACCCTTAGTAAAGTGCATGAAGAACACTGAGTATTGCAGATAAGAGAGCCCTCAACATTTTACTTTTTATTTCTAATTGGTATAGCATCCTTTCTTCATGCACTTGCTAAAATCTATGTCCATATACTTACACAGTGAGCCCGTCTTACTTGACAACCCCCCAAAACACACTTGTACTTTTTATCACTACACATAAATGTCTCATACTGGATCCAGTCATGCTCAAAGTATAAGCCCTTAATTTTGGAAAAATTAATCTAGCGAATATTTTTAGTCCCCAACTTGTGCAAAGAACTGGGCAAAGATTTGTTGATTACATGAGGAATAACTACTAAGCATAATTCTTGCTTTTAAAGAGATATTTAGCCAAAAAGAATGTGACACAGGTGCAGGTTATGTATCAAGTACAAACTGTTTAAAGAAGGAATGGGGTTAGGAAAGACCATGATTCTGGGATGTCATAATACAGAATTTTCATGTGACCTGGCTCTGAGTGGCTGGATGGAACTGCCAGATAGGGGTTGAGATTGAGGTGAAAGGATGATAATTTCAAAGACACGATCAAAGAAAACAATAGGATCAAAGCCATGAAATTAGAAGAGAGTAGGAAATCAATATGTATAAAAATAGGGGAACCTTTGTGATTGGGAGTTTCTACTTCTGATATCTTTCTCCACATCTTATTAATTCTCCAAGACTTTGCTTATAAATACCTCCTCTCCTCAAAGAAAGACACCACCAAGCCAAATAAATATTTCTATCATAATATATTTCTGTTATACACTGTGTCATATTACAATCTACCTGAGAACATATTTTATTTAGTAATTAAGCTGCAAATATCAAAAGGACCAAGGTTGTTACTAGTCATCCCTGTATCATGAGCCTATAATCCAGTGCATGGTACTTTGTAAATATTTGTTGAACAAATGAATGATTGAATGCTCAAATACTTAATATTAGGATGCATTTTCATGTGCACAATCTCATTTAGTTCTTACACCGTTTTTTTGAGAGATGTAAGATAGGTTTTTTATGTCATATTCAGTCTTTTGGAAAACACTTTGTTCAAAAGAAGTCTGTGCTCTCAAAGATAAAGCAAATGAATCCAAATGAAATGGCTTGTATAGGCATGCTTCTCAATGATTTAGTATATAAATTTTTTCTAAAAAACTGACCTTCATATTGGAAATTTTATTTCTAAATAACAATGCTCCATATCGAGGCCACCTTAGGGTTTTCTTATCCATCTATTCTGCATCTAAAATTCTGAATGTAGAAATACCTTTTACCAAATACAACCTATAAGACTATAATAACAGTAACTGATATCAAGAATAACAAAACAGAACATCGTGAAAATATATGTGTGATTAAAATTATATGAAAAAGTGTTCATAGCTAATTTTTTCTTTGCCTAGCTGTTTACAACCCTTTTTTTTCAAGTCTAAACAGATAGTGAAATTTTCTATAATGTCAATGCCTTTTATTCTTAATTGCAAGGATTAGGGACATTGTTTCTTCTTAGAGTTAGAGTGACTTGAATCTAACTGATGACTCATCCCCTAAATTTCACTTTTTTTGGCTTTTATTTTTAATTTTGCTCATTTTGCTTTAATTTTTAATTATATAATATTGTTTACTCATGTACTCTAATATTAAAGTATTTAAGCAATACAGAAATGGTAAATTATTGATAATTACTACTTTATTCCAATTCAGTCTCTTCTAAACAACCATTAATATATTTTTTATGTGTATCAACCTAGATTTTAAAAAAAAGTTTTACATGTCCACATAGTATCCATAGAAAATATGTTTATGTTTGTTGGTGTATTTTAGATGGATGATATCATACTGTAGATGTCAATCTACCTTTGATTGTTTTTTATTTAACATCTTAGAACTCTTCCTATCAGTTCACAAAGATCTATCATTTTTCTTTTTATTCCTGCTTAGTACTTCACAGTGTGGCTATGCCAGGTGTGGCATAGCATTCCTGTATAATAGATATTCCCATTATTTTCATAAATGATTGATTAAATTATATATTTACATATTCCAGATTATCATTTGAATTCTTTACCAGTTTATAATATCCCACTTGACAGTATATGAAAATATATTTATCTTCCACCTCACCCACATTTGATATTATGCATCTTTTTAACATTTTCCAATGTTATCACCTGACATGCTGTTGTTTAAATTTTTGTTTTCCCATTTACTAGTAAATCTGAGAATCTTTACATATTGTATACTCTTTTTACATAGTCTTAAGTTTTACATCTTTGTTTACATTGCCAGTTTTTCTATATTATGTTTTTATTTCTAATAAATCAATAGCAGTATTTTATACATTCAAATATTAATGTTCTCTTATAAGTATTACAACTATCTTCTCATATACTTATATGACCTTTTGTATTTTATCCTATCATTTTCAAATTTATGCAATAGAAACAATATTTTTTTCATTTTGCATTGGTATTTCATATTTAAGAAAGCTCTGAAAGTTCTGAGACTTACTCCCAGTTCTATAGTCTTACTGATTTATTTCAATATGTTTATGATTTATTCAATTTGAAATTTATTTTTAAAAATATGTTCAATTAGTGATCTATTCTCTTTTTTATAAAAGGATAATTTACTACAAATGATACATACAGTAGTCTGTTATTTCCTTTATCATCTGAAATCTTTATCGCAATTGATAATGAAACAAAGCATAGCCTGATAATTATGTCTTAAATGTAGAAAGTTGATATGAAATATCCCTCATTGTAGCAATTTGGTTTTGCCTTGAGTTCTATTTTGGATGGTAACTGTTGTCTATTTCACACACACACACACACACACACACACACACTCTCTCTCTCTCTCTCTCTCTCTCACAATCCTCCTCTTTTACCAAACTTCCTAAGTAAAGAAGTTTTGTTGTGTGGTGGTTTTTTTTTTTGGGGGGGGGGCGGTGGATGAAGTTTTTATTTATTATCATACTTTAAGTTCTGGGGTACATGTGCAGATCATGCAGGTTTGTTACAAAGATATACACGTGCCATGGTGGTGGTTTGCTGCATCCACTGCCCCATGATCTACATTAGATATTTCTCCTACTGCTATCCCACCCCAATCCCCCTACTCCCTGCTATTCCTCCCCTAGGCCCCCCACACCCTAGGCCCTGGTGTGTGATGTTCCCCTCCCTATGTCCATGTGTTCTCATTGTTCAACACCCACTTATGAGTGAGAACAGGTGGTGTTTGGTTTTCTGTTCTTGTGTCAGTCTGCTGAGATTGATGGTTTCCAGGTTCATCCAAGTCCCTGCAAAGGACATGAACTCATCCATTTTTATGGCTGCATACTATTCCATGGTGTATATGTGCCACATTTTCTTTATCCAGTCTATCATTGATGGGCATTTGGGTTGGTTCTGAGTCTTTTCTATTGTTTACTGTGAACAATGCCACAATAAACATACATATGCATATGTCTTTATAACAGAATGATTTATAATTTTGGGGGTATATACACAGTAATGGATTGCTGGATCAAATGGTATTTCTATTTCTAAATCTTTGAGGAATTGCCATACTGTCTTCCACAATTGTTGAATTAATTAAACTCCCACCAACAGTGTAAAAGCATCCCTATTTCTCCATATCTTCTTTAGCATCTGTTGTCCCCTGATTTTTTAATGATCACCATTTTAACTGGTGTGAGATGGTATCTCAATGTGGTTTTGATTTGCATTTCTCTAATGGCCAATGATGATGAGCTTTTTTCATGTTTGTTGGCTGCATAAATGCCTTCTTTTGAAAAGTGTCTGTTCATATCCTTTGCCCACTTTTTGATTTTTTTTTCTTGTAAATTTGTGTAAGTTCTCCATAGATTCTGGATAGTAGCCCTTTGTCAGATGGCTAGTTTGCAAAAATTTTTTCCCATTCTGTTGGTTCCCACTTCCTCTGTTGATAGTTTCTTTTGCTGGGCAGAAGCTCTTAATTTTATTAGAGCTGATTTGTCTGTTTTGGCTTTTGTTGTCATTGCTTTTGGTGTTTTAGTCATGAAGTCCTTGCCCATGCCTATGTCCTAAATTGTATCGCCCAGGTTTTCTTCTAGAGTTTTTATGGTGTTAGACCTCATGGCCATACTGCCCAAAGTAATTTATACATTCAATGCTATCTCTATCAAGCTACCAATGACTTTCTTCACAGAATTGGAAAAAAAAAACTACCTTAAACTTCATATAGAACCAAAAAAGAGCCCGTATAGCCAAGGCAAAAAAAAAAAAAAAAAAAAAAAACCAAGCAGGAGGCATCACGCTACCCGATTTCAAGCTATATTACAAGGCTACAGTAATCAAAACAGCATGGTACTGGTACCAAAACAGAGATATAAACCAATGGAACAGAACTGAGGCCTCCGAAAGAGCACCACACAACTATAACCATCTGATCTTTGACAAACCTGACAAAACAAGCAATGGGGAAAGGATTCCCTATTTAATAAATGGTGTTGGCAAAACTTGCTAGCCATATGCAGAAAGCTGAAACTAGATCCCTTCCTTACACCTTATACAAAAATTAACTCTAGATGGATTAAAGATTTAAACATGTTGTGTTTGTTTTTAACATCTCTTTGAAAACAACAGTGATGGTTTTCAACCTATTCCAGGAAGCTAACAATAGGTTGTCATTCTAATATATTGTGACTATTCATCTGCTCAGACTTAATCTTTCATTTTATTCTATGTGTTATACTAATAAGCAGATTAAGTTTCTCAAAATTTTAACACAAAACTTAGACCCACATCTTCTTTCTATTCTAGAGTTACATCCCCAAAATAAGATGAGAATATTAGTACTCTTTTACCTGCCTTCTCCTTCTTCTCAAATATTATAAACCCTGTTCAGTTCCAGAAAACACCTTATTATTAGATTTTCTGCTATTTTACTTTAAGATTACTATTTTCAATTTGTTAATATAATGAATAAAAGTGTATTTTAGAATAGTTATTTTTAAATGAAATTTATTTAAGAGGGTTTATATAGCATTACTCCTTCTATACTTATAGCACATTACCTGTTTTTTTGATTTTGCTAAAGTATGTCCTTTAGAAAAAGTGAGCAGTAACATTTTTTTTCTCAGAAGTTTTGCTATGTTTTACCTAGTAATGCCAATAAGATGTATGATGACAATCTAATTTTAGATTGTCATATATATATATGACATTCACTCCTAAAACTTTCCAATAGAGTTAGGAGTCAATATATATAAAGTCTCACTGGAAGGGGTTAGGAGGGAATGTTTAATACTTAATACTCTAAAATTTGCTCCAATCTATGTCCAGAGGTGACTCTCTTTTAAATTTATTCTATTCAGTGCTTGGTAGATCATTTCAATCCAAGAACGTTGGCTTTTTCTCAGGTTTTTAAGAGGTTGTTATTATTATTATTTTTTTTAATGTTTCCCTCTTTGCTCTTTAGGATAAGTACTTTCTATTTGACAAATAATGATTCCTCTCTATTATCCTTTGATTTAAATTTTATTTTATTTTTCTCATCTGAGCTCACTATTTCAGCTAATTTGTTTCTAAGCTCTTTCTTTTATGATTCCTTTGAGCTTTTAAAATCAGGCTGCTTATGTTTTATCATGCTTACTGTTTGCCTCATTCCAGCAGGTTGGTATATTTTAGTGACTATAGCCTCTCCAAGTGTGTCACACCCTACTGTCAATAACTAAATCATTACACTACTAAATTCTGCTGCACAAACTTGAAATTTTTTATTCCACTTCCCTGTTTTCTATGAAAACAGCATTTACAGGCAGAGTCTAAAAGGAAAGTGAGACAATCATGCTCCCATTACATGAGTTATATCTCATATTCAACTTTTAATCTTATTCAGCTCAATGGTGACCCTTTGAAAATTCTAGACAGTTGTGAGAACTTTTCAGAAATGTGCGGAAAGAGAGTATTTGAAAAAAGTGTCATGAAATTCAAAATGCAGGTGACAGCAAGTGACAGAAATTGAAAAGAATATTTGATTGTACTCGAGCTAATGGTGATATTGATTTCATGCTCCAATAGACCCTAAAGAACAAGGAAGTGTAATGGTATTTTATTTCCATTTAACATTAGGGGTATAATACAAGTCAAGGTATTTTTGCTTTTAATGCTTTATTTTAAAGAAAGGTGAATTGAAGATTTAGAAAAAAATCACACCCATAAATAATTTTTACTTGAGGTGCATGATTGCTTTTCCAAAGAAGTGCTTTATAAATTCACTATCATTATTACTAAAAATGCTTCATAAAATAACTTCTCAATCAACTCGATGCAAATTTAAAAAGTGAATACGGACAAAGATAAACAGATATGCAGGCATTAAATAACAATATGATTATAAAGCCTAGATATTGTGGAGCTCCTTACATTAACAGAAGTATGAACAAAATATTTATTTAGGCTTCCATGCTCTGGGCACAGCAGGTGAGTGAAAGGGAAATAGTCACTCTTCTCAGGGAGTCTACAGAAAGAGACAGACATTATTCAGATAATCACACCAAAAAGACACACAAAACTAAGACTGAGAAGAGTGTTATAAAGGAAGGGACCATTGCCAGATGAATGTTTTAAATAAATACACAGGAGCACCACGGCAAGCTTTCCTACAGACGATGTGTTTGAGCCAGTATTGAGGGAATGCATAAGAGATAGGCAAGATGGGAGAGGTTGATGAGAATGCTCAAGGCAAAGTGCAGCATGTGTAAGCTCCCTGTGGCAGAGGACACTGAAAGCAAACCTGAGACACTGAGACAGCAAGAGAAAGTGGTGCAAAAGGAGACTGGTGGCCAGACAAGTGTCCTGCACTAAGTACTTTAGACTTTCTTCTAAAAACAAGGGGAAACCAATTAAGTAATTTCCATAAATTTGGTGGGGGACATGACAATGTCAGAAATGTATCCTGAGACAGAGTTACAGTCTGAAGAACAGATTTAAAAGGAACCAGAGTGGACTCCAGGAGATTGAACCAGGGGATGGTTGCAATAGTCTAGATGGGAGAAAATAGTAGCTTGAATTAGGTGGCTAGTCGCAGAGAAGTAGATAAAGAAAAAAATGTATTGAAGACATATATGTTTAGAACTTGATAACAGAATAAGTAGGTGAGGAGTGAGAAGCCAGTAGCCAGTGTTGATGAAAATTCCTAAGCTTTGGACTTGTAGATCCCAATGGAATATGGTGAACCTTATCAAGACATAACATGCTAGATTAAAAGCAAGGAATGATACTGGATAATGACTTGTTATTTGTTTTATTTTAGGAGAAAGTTATTTGTAATGTCAGTTTTGTCTTGGGTATATCAAATTTAAGATGAGAAAGAAACATTCATGAGTAGTTTGTGATACACACACACACACCCCTGTATCAGGCTCTGAAGAAATAAATCTTATCTGGTTATTTACATTGATGAGTTGATTTATTATTATATGGATGATAATAATATATAGAGAAAGATGAAATTACCCCAGAAGAGAAAACAAAATGAAAAGAAAGA
>CAUYQU010081527.1:0-121907 GCA_963574635.1 Cheracebus regulus
GTTCTGTTCCATTGATACTAGTAGCATGCTGTTTTGATTACCATAGCCTTGTAGTATAGTTTGAAGTTCGGTAGTGTGATGTCTCCCACTTTGTTCTTTTTGCTTAGAATTGACTTGGCTATGCAGGCTCTCTTTTGGTTCCATATGAAGTTTAAGATGGTTTTTTCCAGTTCTGTGAAGAAGGTCATTGGTAGCTTGATGGGGTTAGTGTTGAATCTGTAAATTACTTTGGGCAGTATGGCCATTTTCACAATATTGATTCTTCCTAACCATGAACATGGAATGTTTCTCCATCTATTTGTGTCCTCTCTTATTTAGTAGAGCAGTGGTTTGTAGTTCTCCTTGAAGAGGTCCTTTACATTCCTTGTTAGTTGTATTCCTAGGTATTTTATTCTCTTTGTAGCAATTGTGAATGGCAGTTTGTTTTTGATTTGGCTCTCTTTAAGTCTGTCACTGGTGTATAGGCATGCTTCTAATTTTTGCACATTGATTTTATATCCTAAGACTTTGCTGAAATTGCTTATCAGTTTCAGGAGATTTTGGGCTGAGATGATGGGGTCTTGTAAATATACAATCATGTCATCTACAAATAGAGACAATTTGACTTCCTCCTTTCCTATTTGAATACACTTTATTTCTTTTTCTTGCCTGATTGCTCTGGCTAGAACTTCCAATACTATATTGAATAGGAGTGGTGAGAGAGGGCAACCTCTATAATGGTGGACTCTGTCTGTAATGGCAGGCTGCCTTGGCAATGGCGGGTTGCCTTGGCAATGGCGGGTTGCCTCGGCAATGGTAGACTACCTCCGTAGAGGTGGACTGCCTTGATAATAGCGGACGCCCCTCCCCCACAGAGCTGTACCGTCCCTGGTTCAGCTGTGCTTGCTGTGAAACTCTCAATCCAGAGTTTCAGATTGCTGCTTTTTTGTGGGGGTAGGACCAGCAGAGCCTGGTCACCTGGCTCCCTGCCTCAGAGCAAATGGTCTACTGTCTCCAAGGTGTTCCAGTCACCTGTTGAAAAGGCGCCAGGATCTGTGCGATTTCCCTTGCCACCCGTGGGACTCCTCCTCCTGGGAATCTCCTGGTCTGTGGGCAATAAAAATCCATCTGGAAATGTGGCGTCCTCTCACCCTCCACGCTTTCGCTGGGAGCTGTAATCCCGAGCTGCTCCTGATCAGCCATCTTGGATTCATCCTCTAATTTAAATATTCTTAACCAATTTACAATTTTTATAAATGAAACTAAGGCACAGCAAAATGTTTATTTGCAAAAGTAACAAATTATAATGGTAAGATATGAAATGCTGAAAACATTGCTTCCTGATCATCAATTATTAAATAATATGGTTGTTAACAAACAATAGTTTTATATCCAGTGACATCATATCCCTTGGGGCAAGTAACATCTGAGTTACACTTACCCTTTGTTGACACTAGGTGCACTTATCAAAATGCCCAATAATTCTGAAGTTCTACTAATTGCATTTGGAATATAACACATGACTTTTCTTATACATCAATTTGTTCAAAATTTTTTAATTGAATTGGAGATAAATATGCTAAAATCAGCCAGAAATCATGGTACTGAGTTGTAAGAAGACTAAAACATACGTTTCTGGAAAAATGTTAAAAATAAAGATGTCCTGTGGGTAAAACTAAAATAAATTATAGTAATTAAACATAGCAATTAAAAGGTTGAGATTATCAGTAGACAAATAAAACAAAATCTGATCACTCGGTTTAGAAAAAGACACATCTAAAATACTCACACAGATGGTTGAAAATAAGAGAATAGAGAAGTTATACCTTGTGAATTAGATAGAACTATTTTCTGTGGTGACTGACAGAAGAACCAAAACAATAATGCTTAACCAGGATAAAAGTTTATTTCTTTCTCCTACAAATGGAGCCTGGAACCTGTAGTTTTAATTTATAAAATCTCATTGACTTGTGTTCCTGCCTCTTGAGAGCTTCATCATCCCACATGGCTGGGCCTCACTCTCCTGCTCCAATACAGTAAACTCTGCATTGTAGGCAGCAGGGCTGAAGGAAGGATAATGAACAGACAAAAGGAATGCGCTAGCCACCTTAAGGAATGCTCTTCATGCTTCACAAGTATGACTTCATTTAATCCTCAAAGAGCCTACAAGGTGGAAACTACTGCTATCATCATGATACAGCAGAGAGAACTGAGGCACAGAGAGGCGAACTGAATTACCCACATCCCATGACTAGAAAGTGGCACCACTGGAATTGTGACCTAAGGCATCTGACTCTGGAGGCTGTGATCTTAAACAATTTGCAATACTGACAAATAGCTTAACTGCTCCAGACATATATTCTCTCATCTGTAAAATCAAAAAGATGATTTAGAGAGAGGGCCACAAATTTGCCTCAAATGGATCAAATAAGGTCTTCAAATGAGTTTTGTCGCACATTGTATTTGTATTTTTTTTATTAGCATGTCTTTAGAGAGGGTATGCACTATCCAGTCTGTATGCCTTTTAGTGGGGACATCCCTACGCTTCTACCTCCTCTTGTTTTATCTTCTGTCAGGTTTTCACACTGTTGCCCTTTTGACATCACAGACATTTTGAGTTGGGAACACCTAGATAAGACGTGTTCCCTTCAAACTCTACGATTCCATCATCAAGGGATAAAATGGTTTTCTGAGGGAAGCTTGCCAAAACTCCCCATAAAGTACACATGATTCAAGAATACCTCTTGAATACTGAATGAAGCAACTCCATTAATGTGAAACAGACTAAGCAAGGTATAAGCAGCTTGAGCATTCTTTACTAAATGTTATGCATATTAAACATGCACAGCAAATTCCAAATGCCAGAGATAAATACAGCATAATCCTAATATTCGTTTTCAATCTTTACTCATTAGCATATGGGAGATCCCTAGGTTAGAATGGCTAGTAAAGAGCCTGCTTAGTTTTAGATCAACTCCTATTTCAGATTTCACTCTTATTTCAACAGACCTTGACTTTATGTCTCTGACATAAACCATCTGAATCTGCTCCTAATTAAGTTTACTCTGGTCCTGTTAGTTCTTGTTTCAGAAACAATATGTTAATTGAAGGAAATTCTCATGCTTTCCAGCTGCAGTTGGTGGAGGTTGAGTGGGTCTTTAAAATCCAAACCTTCCGCTTCATCTACTAGGTCACTGCTCATGTGCTCATTGTTTTAACAATGGCTGTTTGTTTCTTTTCCAAATAGGCATTGCACTCTGTTTCAGGAGCTGTTTGGGTACAGGCAAAGATAGTTGTGGTTTAGCTATCATCCCATCTCTACAATCAAAATTTTTTAAAAAGAAAACATTAGCTAGATGTGGTGGCACATGCCTGTAATCCTAGCTACTCAGGAGGCTGAGGCAGGAGGATTAGCCTCTGCTGGAGGCCAGAAATTCAAAGCTGCAGTGATCACAAGAGTGAGGGAGTATTGCAAGAACATCTTGATAGTGACGAATATTAAGTCTTTTTTGGCAAAGAGGGAAGTGAATATAAAAGAAGGTTGATGGACAGGAATGAATTGAGCACACAGACTCTGGGAAGGAGTGGTTTAAAAGGTATATCTGAAAAATATTCAACCTTTTTTTTCCCTATGTCTCAGGAATGAAGGCATGGGTGACAGCACTGGAAGATAAGCTTACACAAGAATAAATTATTTGAGTTGATGCTATATTTGCTTTCAATAGAAATGTTGCAGTTGATTAATCCATAAATCAATAAAATGTTAACAAGGATGAAAATCGCATTGGAAGTAAATTAATCAGAGGACTTTAGATAGTCTAAAAACTGAATGATGATGAGGTAGCAGGTTGTTGTTTCTCATTAAACCTTTTCACAATAATAAATAGAAGTGTCTCTGTGGTTTTGGATACAAGATTGTGCTGCTAGAATTCAGTGCTTCATCAAGATATGGGGGCATGAAAGAGAACAGCTGAAAACAAAATGAAATAAATAAATGTTTTCTCTCTTTTATCTGCCCCAAATTCAGTCATGTAATGATGGATGGCTCAATTTAGTTAGCATACACTACATAGCAAAAGGCAGGCTGATTTCCATAGGTATTTGCATAGTTAGAAATCTTTGTTCCATTACTTGACTTAAAGAAATAACATGCCATCAAATATTTATTTCTTATACCATAATGTAGCTTCTCAGTAGTCTCATATTATATGAAAGGGGAAAAAGTAAATACAGAATAAAGTAAAGCAGATACTAAAACTTTTCATAATAAAAATTTATAAACATAAGACAGATGGATATCTGAACAATAGATTTAAATAACAATGATTGCATCCCACATACTTTGAATATCTTTCCAAGGCATTTTCTCAGACCACCTGGCCCTTCCTTATTCAAATTAGATTGGTATATTCCTGCCACAGAACAGAACATAATAGCCAAACTCGGGTCACAAGGGAATCCTCTCCATGAAAATCTAAAGTCTCTTGAAATTTATAGCAGAGGCATTAGCTTGAAGAAAAGATGTTTTGAGAATCAAACCAAAGGTCATAAAGGATTCCAGACATAAAGTTTATGACATAAAAAATACAGTTGAGAGAATGATGAAGGCCAGGATAACCTTGTCCCCTGAATAAGAATTCTATGAACTGGCCAGGGAGCATGAGTTGCCAAGGGAAGAAAGAGAATATATATTTCAGTGCATACCGGATGAGGAGCCTGTGTCTTATGCCCTCACCCGAAGGCCTTACACCTCCAGAAGCAATTGAGGAGTTTTGCAAAAGTGCATGTAAATTGCCTGTCTGTGATTCTGATTATATGTAATATGCACTAGGAAAGGTAAAGTTTTTAAAGTATTCATGCAGGTGTGAAGAATTGAAAGCAGAGGTTCCAAATCTACAGGTGAAGAAAAAAAAAAAACATTGCTCCCCATGACTGGGGAGGAGCCAAAAATAAATTACTATGACATTGTAGTTAGGCAGATACTTCTCAAGCAGCCTCAGAGAGTTCCCATGCTTTCCAGTGTGGCACCGGAAGGGGTAGAACTTTTCCTTATGTGGCTTAGAATGGTAAGGGCGTGACCAGGCGAGCGGAGATCCTGGAAAATCCTGGTGGTTGAGATGATGGGGACACTGAAGTAATCTGTATGACCAAAAAGCAGAGAACAGAGAATGCTGAGGGTGTCTTAAAGGAACATCAGCATGGACGCCTGAGACTAGATGTTCCCTACTTCCAACACGCCACATCTTCATTCTCACATCTTGGCATTAGTTCAGACCCTAAGAATTTAGGAAAAATATTGACATTGTTGGGAGTAAAGCTAATAATTAACCAATAAATGTGGGCTGGGCACTGTAGTTCACACCCTTAATCCCAGCACTTTGGAAGGTCAAGGCAGGAGGATTGCTTAAGTTCAGGAGCTTGAGACCAGTCTGAGGAACAAAACAACACCCTATCTCTACAAAAACAAATTTTTTTAGAGAAAACATTAGGTAGGTGTCGTGGCACATGCCTGTAATCCAAGCTACTCGAGGCTGAGACAGGAGGATTGCTTGAGGCCAGGAATTCAAGAACGCAGTGATCACAGCTTAGGAACAGCAAAACCCCATCTCCTGGGGAAAAAAAGAAAATTGGGAATTGACCAGCAATAACCAGAAGGAGCTTCATCAAGAGGAATGGGGGGACACAAGAAAAAAATGAAAATTTTTTTTAGCAAAAAAATAAAGTTAGATTTATTTTTTTCATTCGGGAGTTTGTGCTTGGGAATTCAGCAGCATCTTCAAGTACACACAAAATCCAGATCAATAAAGACATGCACTGTGGGGTGAATATTCATCTTATACAAGTGTGCTTCACTGTGGAATAATGTGCCAGAGGATGCTTTTAAAAACCCAATACTCTTTTAGTGCACATAACACATAATTGGAATTATAGAAATGTCATTCACATAAACTCGTAAGGAAATAATCAAATATCTAAGCAAGACCATTTGAGACCTGCCATTTCTTTGGAATATTAACAAAACTCAGGTATTCATCTTTCTGTGGAGCTTAAGAAACTGGTGCCAGTTTTAGTCACAATCCAGTAAGAAACAGCTGATGTTAACATGAATGAGCAAAGGGACAGGCCTATGGGTATCAGAAAGAGGGGAAAACCTGCTGAGATGTGACAGCAGCACCTGAGCCCTCAGTTGGTGGCATCTGGAAAGAAATTCAGGCCATCATCCTTAGCAAACTAACACAGGAACAAATGCCACGTGCTCTCACTTATAAAGGGGAGTTAAGTGATGAGAACTCATGGACACATAAAGAGGAACGAGACACACAGGAACCTTTTGGGGGAGGAGTTTGGGAAGAGGGAGAGGAAAATAATAATTAATGGGTACTAGGCTTACTACCTGGGTGAGGAAATAATCTGTACAACAAAACCCCATGACACAAATTTGCCTATGTAACAAACCTGCACTTGTGCCCCTGAACTTAAATAAAAGTTAAAAAAAAAAAAAATTCAATTGATTCGTTTATCAATGAACATATGAGATACACAATAAGTAGGGGCACATGCACACAACCTTGGCACTAGGACAAAAAAAGGAAAGCAATTCTGTAGGACGTTGAACAGGGCTGATTAGGAATCACTGTAGGTTGGTGAATAGAATCAGCTCCTCTCAAGTTCATATTTGTGGAATTCTTATTTCTCCTACCTGCAGCTTGAACGCAGGAGTCAGAAAACTCTTCCGCTTGATTATTCTGTAAGTTGCAGAAGACAACATATGATCTGGGGAAAACTGTTGTTTATGACTGCCCTTGAACTCCAGCAATTAGCCTCATTATACTCCTCTTTCTATTTTATTCCTATAAAATGCTCAGGGCTTCACCCACTGACCTAGGTTCTTTTTTGCAGGGTATAAGAGATGCCAGCAAATATTTAAAGATCATCCCATCCTTTAAGTCACAAGCCAGGTTAAAGCAGACTATCTGGGTGGGTGGAATATGAAATGAAAAGAAGATATCCTTTTTCTCTTGCTTCCAGGCTTGTACACTCACAGTTCTTATTCAGAACACCCAGAGGCTACAGAATATACAAGGCAATGAAGTAATCACACTTGAGACTCTTACTAGTAACTGAAAAATGCATTTATATATGCAGTATACAGTAAATTTTTATTATTTATAGTAACAGTGTCCTAAAAGTCACCAAGAACACTGAATTAGTGAATGCTAGACTATTGCTTCTAGGGGAAACAAGGTTAGGTTTCTATAAGCCCCTAGTCATGCCATTTTCATCAATCAATCAATAAATAACCTTGCATTGTGTGTTCTATTTAAAGACATCTTATTTGATATATATTGCTGATTAACATTTAACTTCAGGCTAATATCAGTTTAACTCATGCCTGGATGGAGCTTATCTAATACAAGCTTTCTAAAGCACATCACAGGCTCTTTCCCCTTTGGAACACTGGATAGCACATCAGCACCGCATTTGGGGCCAGTTAAAGCAGCAAAATAACCAACAAAAAAAGGACAAAAAATGCAAAAAAAAAAAAAATGGCACTAAATAGACCACAGAAAAGATACAGTATGAGAGCTGAAATAAGAGGGTGGAGCAACACCTTACTTGACCACAGCTGGGAACTACACATTAGGAAGCTCAAATTTTTATGTCTTTGTGTGTAATAGTCTGGAAATTGCTGTGAAAGTGAGATGAATATTGATTTGGGGGTTACAGATACATTTTAGTAAGAAGTCAAGTTTTCCCATATGGAATCTGAATAATGAGGATCAGCTGTATTTAAGAGGCATCGATGTTAGCTTGCTAGTGGGTACAAATCAGGTAGGTGATTTTCTATTAATGAAAGAGTGTGTGGTTGAAAAGTTTCCTTTTTTCTTATTTGTATTTGGCTTTAGGAAAGCTCCAAATTCTTGCAAGACTCCACATATTGTCTATCACAGCATATTGCAGACAGGTTCCCAGGAAATAGATTCTGAGTTGGTGATTTGCATGCAGGAAGTTTACTGAGAAGTGCTTCTGAAATCAACACCTGTGGGGAAATGAAGACAGCAGGATTGGGCAAGGGGGAACACTGAACTGGTCACAAAGAAGCCATCAGGTGGGCCTGGAGCCAGATTGAGACTTCAGAGTTGTCCCACAGTGAAGAAGAGAGCTTGGTTTTTAAACTCACACTCTCTCTCCAACCAGGACAAGTTAGGCAGGTCCCCAAGAAGGAACTGTGGCTTTGAAGGTGGTGGCTTTTTTCAGCAGATAGCAATTCCCAAAAAGGGACCCAGCTGCATGTAGTCACTGTCAATGCTCTCAGCAGCTGAGGGAATGACTGCCTGCATCATGAAGAGGAATGCAGTTGGTACACCCCAACACTCACTACACTGTCAAGCACAAGAGGGAATTTCTAGCAACTCAGTTGGAGACACTCTCAGTAATGTTTAATAAAAGGATAAAATTACTTCTGGTGGCAGAATAACAGCCCCTGAAGATATCCATGCCCTGATTTCCAAAGCCTGTGACTATGTTACCTTACATGGCAAAAGGCCTTTGCAGATGTGATTAAGATTAAGGACCTTGAGATGAGATCATTATCCTTGGATTATCCTGGATTATAGAGGTAGGTCCAATGTAATCACATGAATCCTTAAAAGTGGAGGATCTATCCAGGCTTCAAAAAACCAGAGAGACTTCAGTGTGAGAAGGACTCACCTAGCTGTTGCTGACTATGAAGGTGGAGGAAGGAGGGCCATGAGGCAAGCAACATAGGCATCCTCTAGAAACTGAAAAAGGCTAAGAACTGGATTCTCCCCTAGAGCCTTCAGAAAGGAATGCAGACTTCAACTTAACCCTAGTGAAACCCATCCTGGACTTCTGTCCTATAGAACTAAAAGATAATAAGTGCACATTGTTTAAGCCATTAAGTTTGTAGTAATTTGTTGTAGCAGTCACAGTAAACTAATACACTACCTGTCCAAGTAGTGAAGTTGGCTTTATGCACTGATGGAGAAGAAAGACACCTGAGGGCTCCATCCTGAATGGTGAATCTGCAGGGATCTCCCTGCCAGCTATGGAAGTTAGTATGGCAGCTTCAACTACCCATGGTCTACTTGCCAGGTGATATCTTTATTATTATTATTAATTTGCATTATTGCATCCCAGTGTATGCCTCCAGAGCCATCTATTTTATTTTTTCACTGTCTAAACTGCTTATAACTGAGCATTACAATTGCACAGCTATTATTAATTAATTTGCTAGAAGCAAAATTCAGTGTGACTCACAATCAGGCAGCTCTGCCCAGCCAAACAGCTGTGGCTTCAAAAAGGCAGGAGTGCCAAAACATTTTTCCTGTTACTCTTCATACCATTGGTCTTCCCTGAAAGGAAACATTTCCCAAAGTTCACTCATAAAATACTAAAGTACAATTCTGTTACCTGCCTAAGAGCATACCTACCTACTCTGAGCTGTGCAGGAGATAAAATTGTGAACAAGAAAGACACAATCCTTACTCTAAAGAACTTACAGATTGGTGATGATTATAGATAAGATTTAATTTTGATAGAGTGTCTGTGTTTTTTCATAGGAAAAAGCAGGCTTCTCTATGTTGGAGAAGCACTGAACCCAACTTTAGTTAGTCAGGGAAGACTTCCCCTAAGAAACGGCACTGAAACTGAGGCTTGAAGAACGCATAGAAATTATCTAGACAAAAGAGGTAATGGTAAAGACTGCTACAAGCAAATGGAATGTGGACAACTGCAGAGGCAACAGTGATAATCACGAATATTTATAATATTTATTGAATATTTACAATATGCTAGGCCCTGTGCTAAGTGCTTTACACACACAGTCTTGCTTCATCCTCACAACAACCCAGTGAGGTATGTACTAGTATTGATTCCATTTTCCAGATAGGAAAACTGAGGAACAGTGAATTTGTACATCTTGCCCAACATGACACAGCTTGTTGGTAATGGAATACAGAGGTGAACCCAAGCATTCTGGCTCTAGAATCCCCATGCTTAACTGCTCTTCTGCACTGCCTCTTACTGAGTCTCAGGCAAGAGATCCAATGGCTCATCTGAGGAACTGAAGTAAATTCCAGGTTCTTGGAGCTGAGAAGAGTGGGGGCAGGGAATTGGATTCAGCAATAGCAAGAGATGATGCAGAAGTGAATATTTATGACAGATCCTAATCACATCTATCCAGTACTCAAGATTACATCAATCTTTAATGAGGACTTGGAATCTGCACGATACAGTGGGAAGGGCAGAGGCTTTGGTGTCAGACAGACGTTAGTTCTGATCTTCCCACTACTGCGTAGAAGCTGAGCAATTTTACTTAAGCAAGTTCTTTAAACTCCCCCTATACTCCCATCTGTGCCTTGGAGATTATAATAGCTACATCAAAGAGTTGTTGTGAGGACTACATGGTATAAAGTACCAAAGTGTCTGGCATATAGTGAGTAGGCACTCAAATGTTCAGTTTCTCCCCTTCCTTTCCCTTATTGAAAGCAGCACAGCAGACTATCTAAATATCTCTGCACACTTCAACCAACACAGAAAAAGAACTTGAATAGAAGTGAACATTGATTCCCCCAATTTCTAAAAACTGCATTTGATTTGAGGTTCAGACATCAGATACTGTGGAACCAAATATTAAACACCAAGAATCAGTGTGGTTTTGAGGCAGGTCACATGGGTTAGAAATCAGGACGTGCGAGTGCTAGTGTCAGCTCTACTGCAAGTAACTATGATGCTTTCTTCTCTGAGCATCAGCTTCCTCATCTGAGCCAAGAGCAGGCTGAATGTAGTGGTCTCCAGGGACAACTCAGATCTAGCTCTGAGCTCACTCGATGGCTTGAACCTCTGATTAGAAACAAAACTGGAAAATCAAATTGACTTCCAAATTAAGACAAGATCCTCAGGTTAAACAAACAGCAAAACAAAAGAGATCAAATAACCTTCTTGGGAGTTGCAGAGAAACTATATAGGAAAATAAGTTGTGAAGGCTTTGAAGATAGACATTACAGTCTCATTTCCTCTTTGTCCTTTGCTAGATCTGTCATCCAAAGTAAATCATTCTCTCTTTAAACTTGTTTCCTTATCTATAAAATAAAAATGATAACCTTCTTTTATAGACTTGTATTAGAATTAAAGAATATTTACGGCCAGGTGTTGTTGCTCATGCCTGTAGTCCCAGCCCTCTGGGAGGCCAAGGCGGATGGATCATGAGATCAGGAGTTCGAGACCATCCTGGCCAACATGGTGAAACCTCGTCTCTACTAAAAAGACAAAAATTAGGTAGGCGTGGTGGCGAGCACCTGCAATCCCAGCTACTCTGGAGGCTGGGGCAGGTGAATTGCTTAAACCAGGAAAGGGGGAGGCTGCAGTGAGCTGAGATCACTCCATTGCCCTCCAGCCAAAGAGATAAAGCAAGAGTCCATCTTGGAGGGGAAGAAAAGAATATTTACAATTTTCAGTGTACTCTTTATCCTCCAAGAGAAAAAATAGTCATTTATCACAGGCCTCTGAGAAAGGTTAAACTCTCCTCCTTTTTGCTCCCATCACTTAGGGTCCACCCTGTACGTCATTGGAACATTCATCTTGCTGCCTCCTATGTAAAGGTTTCTTCTACTGTGAGCCTACTCAGGGCAGACACTTTCATATTCATATTTATATCTAAATAGGACCTAGAATTGCTCCCTGTGCATTGTAGTTTTTAATGAATGTTGGTTGCTGAAACTAATAAAAAAGAAAATAAAAACAATGAGATTGCATTTTTATCTAGTAAATTAGTGAAGATTTTCAAAAATATACACATTTAATCTAGGCAAGTGCATGTGAGCTGATGGAACTTTTCTTGAAATCAATTTAGTAAATAGGTTTCAAGACTTTAAAAAATGTCTATACACTCCCATCCGGTGACTCCACTCGTAAGACTCCATCCAATGGAGATAATAGGTTATTTGCCATGTAACAAAAGCAAGGCATGGGAGAAAAAGTACTGTGAGTAAAAACACCAAAATATCAATAGTGGCCATATCTCAGTAGTGGGATTAAAGGTGATTTTAATTCTCCATTTAATATCTTTCTGTATTTTCCAAAATGTATTTAGTGACCAAGTAAAATGTTTCCACCAGGATTATGTAGAACTTATTCATTACATGGGAGATTTTAAAAGTTTATATATATAATTCTGAATATGTTTAAAGCATGTTAAAGCTTCTCAAATGCCTAACCTTTTAAAATTTACCCCAATACCCAATGTAGTGTCTTACATATTGGAGGCACTCCACAAATTCATACATACAGTTGGCCCTTCATATCAGTAGGTTCTACATCTGTGGGTTCAATCAAACATAAATTTAAAATATTTGAAAAAAAAAGTAAATCATTGTGTCTCTACTGAGCATGTACAGGCTTCTTTTTTTATGTCATTATTCAGTCAACAATACAGTATAACAGCTATTTACATAGCATTTACATTTTATTAGATAGTATAAATAATCTATAGAGATGATTTCATGTATACAGGAGGATGTACATACACTATATGCAAATAGTACACCACCTTACATAAGGGACTCCCATGGATTCTGGCATCCTTGGGGAGTCCTGGAACCAATCCACTACAGATACCGAGGAATGACTATTCAATTTTACATGAGTGTATCTACTTGGGTCTTTAATTTCTCTTTCTTTACTTTCTATATTTAGAAGTGTCACTTACATTTTTCTTCTTGTCATTTGGTTTCCAGAGTCATGCAAGAGTCAGCAGATTTATTTTTCTCCAAAACAGGTTAATGCTCCACTTAACTGCTGTCCAGATAGTTTTTATTAAAAAGTAGCACAGTTCTCCCTGTGAGATTTCAACATCACATGCTAGGAAGAACTGAGAAGTTAACTAGGTTATAAGGATTTGTTAGATTGTCTAATCATTGCTGTACAGTTACTCAGGTAAACATAAATGAAGTTCTTAAGTAAAAAATCATTATTGTGACTCTCTGTTAATGGAATTCTTTTAGGTTAAAAAAAATGGTGTATTTCTTTTTTTCTGTAGAAAAGCCAGTGTTTACTTGAACAAATTTATTTTCACTGCATAAAGATTTTAGCTTTCAAGAGAATTAGCCATCATTGCATCTTTTAAATAAAGTTTTAAAATATTTTCCCTATCCCTGCAAGGCTTCCTCCTGAAGTCTGGCACATCAAATACCCAACTTACTGTATTTTCATGAGATTTCCACTATACTCTTCCTCTCCTCTGGCCTCAACACGATAAAGTCTTCCCTCTTACATGGAAAATATTTCCTTCCCTATTGTTCCTTTAAGCTGTGAATCTGTTTCTCTCATTCCCTGAAGTATTAAAGTTTTGAAAAGATAGTTCACACTTTGCTAAACAAATTTAAACTCTTTAACCTTCCCTTACTCCAATTTCTTATTTCCACATTTGCTGAAATATTTTCTTGAAAGTCACCAATCAACTCTTATAACCAAAGCAATGGCTCATTTCTTCAATGTCTTCAACTTCTCTGCATTTAATGTTGCTTGTTCTTCTTTTTTACTGAAACTCATCTCTGCTCACTTAGACTCAAAGGGTAAGAATGTCAAAGATCAAGGAATTGGATTTCAGCTTTGTTTCAAAATTCTCTGTCAGTAGCAAGCAATAGCTTGAAAGTGGCTATAATTTTGTAAAACATTCCCACAGATTAAACATAGGTATGTTTTTATTGTAATGTGAAAAATAAAACATGTGTCTATGGAATTCTATCTTCATGCATTGTTATCAATCTTGACTCATTCTACTCCTTCTCTGGTAACTATTTTTAATAACTTGGTATTTTTCAGTTCTTTTTCTATGTAGCCATGTTATTATACTGGTATGAATACCAAAATAGACAGAATTTTTGCAAACATAAATATATATCCATAGTTTTGGGTAACAAATGAGATCATGTATGTATTTTTTCTTAAACCTGTTTATTGCTTTAAAACCAAAAAGAAGAGATACTAAGTAAGGGTAAGAAAGAAAATAGCATGAAGAGTGGGGAGACACGAAGATGGGCAGATGGCTTGCGTTTATGCTTAAAATACCTTATGAATACATAGGCATATTTCATGTCCATGCCACACAAAGCTTCTTAAATTTAGCAGCAGAAGATTAAGTGTAGGATTTTGGATTTTGATTTCTTTTTTATAGTGTTTTTGTTGCTAATATTAAAAATGAAACCACAGACAGCTTGGTTTTAGGGGCATTGACTAAATTCTATTTCCATTTTTATTAGGCAATTGACAAAAAGGACTTATTTCTTTGTGACTTTATTACAGTGGTAGACTTTGATTTTCAAAAGGTGTGAAGTTGAAGATAGCTTTAGACAAGGAATAGAAAGAAGGTATCTTAATTTTAGTATCCTTTTCACATTCTGTCTGCGCTGTCCAAGGTGATTGGATTTCACAGCCCACTCATGCTGTAAATATCTTTACATGTGGTAAGTCTTACCCTAGCACTTTAGTAACATGCCTTAAACAAAGTATTAAAAGCTTTGAACAAGATGGCATCTAAGTATGATGAGGTTTACTAGCTTTCTAAAAAAATGAAACACCTTTTGAAGTGATTTTCAGACGAAAAAGAAAGATTTGTACTACACAGGAGAGGATTTCAGTGCACAGTTTAAAAAGAAACTCAGGTTGGAAAGACTTTAGAGGATTTTTCTATGAACTAAGAGATTAGAGATTGATATCTTGTCAAGCACTTTGTTGAAAAAAGGAAAGGTTATAGAAGGGCAGATAATAGACTGAGCAAGGGGATTAAAAGATGAGAAGAAGCAACATTTCTATTACTGTAAACATAGTCATTAACAAAGAACTAGAATTCTTGTGAATTATGTTACATTGAAAAAATTAACAGTTAAGATATAATCATTATCTATTACCTGTAGAGATTAGAAAAAATATTTAAATAAAACATGTTACAAAAAATTCAAAATTAAAAAACACTGTAGCATTTAGAGACTATTAAAAAGAGATAAAGAAGAGATAAAGAATACTTTAATATATGTGTAATGAAGGGTTGAGGAAATTGGTATCTTTTCCTCAGGGCTTTAAGACTCATCATGGCCTAACCCTCAGATGCATGCAGTGAAAATATTACTTAAGCAGGACAGCACTGATTGATATTTTTCTCACATTCATTCTCATATATGTGGCTAGAGAGACCTTAGTAATTGATACCCTCAAGATTGATAGTTCTCAATTTAATTATTAATGTTCATCATTATACATACCAGGAGCATTAATAAAATGCAATAAATAATTGATTTGACCTTTTTAAACAATTTCAACTTTGATTTTCCATACAGAGGATACATATGCAGGTTGTTACATGGGTGTATTGCGTGATGCTGTGTTTGCAAGGTTTTGCAAAACAAATACTTAGCAGCTATTTATTTCTTCCAAGATATAAGTCCCCACCTGCTGCCTGCTATCTTAACATGAATTCTTCATCTGAACAGATAAGCTTTTCACAGGTATGGTTACATAAATAAGGAATGTGATACACATTTATTTTCTTTAAAATGAAATGTAACATAATTAAAACCAAGAAGCTTTACATTTACTAATCATGTATTGCTCTTCAAATGCCTAAATGCAGAAAAGTATCTCTACATTCTACCCTTGTGTTGTCTCACTCACTCCCATCCAAGATTCTTACTCCATCCACGTAGGGCTTTATGCATGTGAGTGTGTACATCCATTCTCCTCCAGGTGACTTTGACATGAATGCAGCCCATCATCACACCAAATAAAAACTACTGCTCCAATGGTTCAGTAAAGAGTAACTGAAAAGAGAAATCAAAATGTCTGTTTACGATCTTGACTTAGTTCAAACAATTTTTTCGCCCTTCTGAAGCAAGAATCCTTCTTTCCAGAGACAGTCTCTTCCCTGTACTTTGTAGGGGCTGAATCCTGTCTTTTTCTTAATCTTCTTTCCTTGGCCACACAAGTGGTTGGTCATATGATCCAGCCCTGTCAAATCTGCTTATCCTACCCCTCTGACCACAGACTCAAAGCCAGTGAGAGTACTCCCAAGGATTTTCTGCCAGAGTTCTAAGGAAAGAGCAAGTCTCACTTTCTCCACGGAAGATGTTAAGCTGATAAGAAACATCTGAAATGGAGCAGTTCCTACATCTACCATATTTAGCCAGTTTGTTTGAGAGATACAGTTCCTAGATTCAAATATTTCAGAATTTTCTGTTATGCTTATGCTGGTTTAAGTTGGGTTTCTACCACCAGCAAATGAAAAGATACAACAAATACATCACACTGTATTGGGTAATTGCTTAGACTCTGGCTCATTTTCTTTACCTATAAAATTTGGATAATGGCATCTACCATGCCCACGCATCAGAGAAGCAGTGATGATCAAACCTAACAATTTAGGTGTGAATGATACCTTCATCTAATATTAGGTTATTCAAATGATAAACTTTATGTATATACCAACAGGATAAATATTAAATCAGACAACAATACTATCCCAAACTGATTATTTAGTATTATGTAAAAATATCTTGTGTTATATTCTCAATCCTTAGTTCATTGTCGTATAAATATTGCTCATGAGCAGACAAAGCTAAAACTCTAAAACTTCAATCTATTCATATGCAAATAATTAACAGCAATGAATTATTCTTTGTTGGCTTAATAGTTCAGTGATTTAATAGTTATAAATAGTCTATAGTTCTTTTCTTTCAACATTGAAATTAAGTGTTAGACTTCCAGTCCCCTGGGACAATATGTATCAATGAACGTCAACCTTGCCAAACACTTGGAGATCATGTTGCATGGCAGATACACCTGAAAGCAATAACTTAACTTAGATGTTTTCAGAGTTCCAAACTAAGGAATCCGGGAGTGGCCAACCCAGAGATCCATTCCTTATCGATGAAGACCATCTGAACTCCTGGCCCATCCTGTGGAATTCAGGCCATACAGGGAATCAAAGTCATTTGTTTTGGGTTAAATGAAGATTGCCAGGTGGAGGTTGCTAGAGGAAGGGTGCTAAGTGGAAGTGCTGTATAAACTGCTTGCTTTTTACAAACAGTAGTGATTCTTTCTCCTGTCCAGCCTGCCACAACTGGACCATCCTGTATGTAACTTCCCTTTATAAACCTGTGTCTCATTCACTGGCTCCAGGTCTCTTCCTTGGCCTCCTGAACATGGTGCCACCTGTACTGTAGTCAACAGAGGTTCAGCACAACCCAGGTCAAAATGCAGATTCTGACTCAGTAGGTCGGAATGTTCTAACATGCTCTAGCTGACATGATGCTTCAGGGCTGCAGACTAGCTTTGAGCAACAAGGGGCTAGAGAAATACCTATAGAACAACACAGATTCAAGACAAATGAGTTGGAAGTTAAAAGATTTAAATTCTAGTCTTATTTTTCTCATTAAAGAAAAGCTGTGTGGCTATGAAAAAAATGGTGGTCTGGGATTTTGTTTGCTCATCTAAGATGAAAATATTGAAATGTATTATACAATAAACATTTGTAAACAGTGGGTATGTAATAAATTATTGTCCAACACTGGAAAATACCACAGAATTCACGTGTTAGGATTTTTAAGGTCATACTATTCTAAAGTGGAAAAGATTTGCACTTACTATTAAGTAACTGTGGTAGAGCTTTCAGATTTATGTTTAATTTTCATTTTCATGTAATAGTCAATTTCACAAATATATATATAAAATCCTGTCACTTTCAATAAACAAGTGAGCCTATAATTCAGTGTTGTTCACAGTTGGGTGACCTAAAGTTCATGCTGAAAAGACAAGTTGAAATGGTAGGTGAATGATGAGACACAATTCTCACCAAGTGGCTTCATGAAAATATATGGTGCAGTGTGGCTGTCAGTCAAGGTGGCCTCTGAAAGACAGCCTGAATTAGAATGCTGTATGAATTTATTTTCTGTCCCTTGCAGTTCCCCTGTAGAATAGAAAACATATAATTTTAATATAAAATAGACATCCTAGTTCAGAAGTTATAGGGCATTGGTGATCTTTTGAACCAGAAGACACTGACATGTACAGAAAGGCAAAATTACTTCACCAAGAAATGCACAAAATTTATCAGATTTCAGCCATGAAATTGTACTCTTTCTTAGTACAAAAGATTGTTGACATTCTCTGTTGAAGAGACTTATACAACAGGAGTGATTTAGTGTATCTCAGATAATGTTGGGGTGATCGATGGATGGGTTTCCTTGCCCCAAGGTAGAATAGCAAGTATTCAGTTGAATTGTTGATGGATCAGTCTAACCTGACCTGGCCTTAAGGATATGTCTGAAAAACAAAATAATAAGATAACATTTTGCAGGGATTTTTTTTTAATGATCAACTAAGTCTATTTTGGCTTTTTTTTTTTTAACTAATCAATGTTCTACTAATGCCTTTTACAATAATCCAAAAAGACTTAATAAAACCTCAGAAAAGTCAATTTGGTTAATCTTCCCCCTCACATAGATAAATGTGATCAAATGTATTTTCATTTAGTGAAACCTGAAGTGGTTTAGAATTTTCAAAGTTTATGGACTGTTTTTTGTTGTTATTGTTGTTGTTAATGGACCTGAGTGAGAATTTTAATCTAACAGCAACATTTGCATGAAGTATATCTCTAAACACAAGAAATATGTGACAGTGGATTTAAGATCATTACACCATTCTAAGTTTAACACAAATTCTAGCACAAAGTCATATGTGTTTTGATGGATAGATGTGGCCGGCCTAGAGATAATTGCCACATGATGGGGGCAAGGGCTTATCTGTTCAGCTTTGATGGGGCTTTTAATGACCACAGAAATCATTCTTCTCTCACTGGTAGTTTTGGAGATAGAGGGAAAATATACAAATTTCAAAATGTAAGTAGCAATCCAGAAAAGGATTATTAACTGTTACATAGTACAAGTATTTGTGACATTTTCAAGAATCCTCTTATTTCTGCTATAGGTTGCTTCTTTCTTAATCACAATTTTGAAAGTGGACTTTTAAGTTGAAATGGAAGAAAAACTGAAGGAGTGAATTTATGATCTATATGGAAACATCCCTTACACATCTTTGCATGTGTCAACATATAGAATACACAGATTAATAATTTGATTTGGAATAAATATAAGTACTGTTATTCAAGTACAAGGATAAATGATGCATATTACCATAATTCTCAGTCCATAAAAACCCAACACTTTACAATATTAAAAGCAGCTATATGTCCAATAAAATAAACATTTTCATATTCTTTTCTTTACCCTTTTCCTGATGTGTTCTGTTACCTGACGATTTGAATAGTTTTCTGAAGCACTTGGAAATTTCTTAGTTGAGATAATCCCACTTGGATTTTTGTCACTTTATCATTATCTTGGCTGGGAAGTAAACATAAGGCAGATAATATGTGAGGCACTTAGCATGACACTGGGCACACGACCTCCATTGAGCAGTTGCAGAATTATTTATGGTATGTTACATGCTCTCTACACTCAATATTACAAAAATCAGAGACATTTTCATGTACAATAAGATGTCTTTAATTACCAACTTAGAAAAATAGGTCTTCAGGCCAAACTTCAGAATCGTGGCTAAATACTTAGATATAAAAAAAAAAAAAAAACACTCATGAAGAAGTCAGTCTTTTCCCCTTTTAGCAGACGTGAGTAATTTTCAAGACAGCTCTAGTGTTAAGAACTGGGGCCTCACTCCTTCAACGCACATGTGCTGAAATGTTCTGTTTCTCAGCTTTATAATTAGAGGTTATTTTACAGTGATTTTCAGTGCAGATAAAATTTAGCTCACTGAAGATATGACAGCCATCATCTCTTATTTTCATTAAACATACTCTAGAGCGGGTAGTTATAGAAATAAGATAAGAATTAGCATCTGAAAATTTAAAGATGATTGCAAAATCTTTTCCTTAAAAAATGATGGGTTTCCCTTAGCCTAGCTTTCCGATATAAATCAGCATTGCTCCAAGTGACAGCCTCTGGCACCTGATATCTCACATTTTTGAGTGTTTATCTATGCTCACAAAAAAGAAGTCTGATTCCAGTTGTTTCAAAATGTAAGATGTGTCTCACTTTTGGGATTTGGGGACAATCAGCTAAGTGTGCTTTCAAAACTATGTGCCCCCACACAAATGGCCCATTTTTCCCTCTCTGTGTCTCAGCATATATGTATCTGCTTCACCACACGTGCTTTTCAATGACAACAGTTTCCCCCATCTCTTGCCAATATTTTGCAGTAAAATAAAAACATTTTCAGAAACCATTTCTAGTTTCATTCTAAAAATAAACAAAAATTTTGTTCATGTGGGATGGTCAAACAAACCAAGTCATTTTCTTTGGTACCCATTTACCAAGAAAATAGGTCAATCCGAGTTGACAGGCTTCCATGTTCCTTAGTGGTCTCATCAGCATTCAGAGACTATGACAGTTCTTGGCTTAGCGTCCTTGAAACCAAACACAGATGCTCTTCCAAAAGAAGGCCTAAGAAGCAAAGGAGGTGCTTCGGAAAGGAAAAGCCTCCAAGGTCTAGGTCTCCTACTTTTAACTGAATTGTTTCCATCTTCTCATTACTGTGATATTCAAGGTTATTCCAAGCACATCTCTACCAGGCATGCTTCTGAAAAGAGTGATCACAAAAGGGAGCTTAAAAAAAAATGATCCTACATTCCATTTGGGTGTCACAATTCCTTCTATTGTCTCCTGGAGAACCAAAAGAATAACCATAGAAACAAAGACATCCCTTTCAGTATCTTCTCCCTCACTAATTTCAGGATAAGGGGTCGCTGAATTGTCCAATAATGTTCCTTTCTCACTTAGAAAATTTGTGACTTAGTAGCAGTGTTGCTTGGTATTAGACAAGCCAATCTGAAGGTCATGTAAAGTCAGGGGTGACTTGGCACAGGTAAGACAAGACAATGAAGTGCAGAGAGAAGCAAATAAAGCAAATTAGTCAGAAAGACAAAGAAAAGAGACCATTTTGCTCCAGCAAATAGTGTAAGCTTGGTCCCTGACTTTCTAGTTCCCACTTCTAGCAGCTAATGAGACTTCTCTGTTTCCTGTCCTGATAGTCTACAAGGCACCACTGCTTCCTTCCAATAGATTCTTCAAAGAATTCATCCAACAAATATGAATTAAGTCTGTACTATGCATTCAGCCATGTAGCAGGTACTAAGTACACAACAGAGTAAGTGGACATGGTAACTATCGCCATGGATCTTTCAATTGACAGGAAAGAGAATCATTGAATAGGTAATTTCACCAAAAAACACACAGTGAAAAGGGAAGTACAATGTGCTATGAAAGCATGTAGTTTGGGTAGCATAGATCGTTATCCTAGTCAGAGGGAGAGACGGGTTGCAGGTTGGTGGGGATCTCTTTGAGGCTGCACCATGTCAGCTGATACCTGAAGGACAATGGGCAATTGACTAGGTAAAGAGGGAGGGGTGGGTGGAAACATTCTAAGCAACAGTAAGAGCTGTGAGAAACCGAGGATTAAAAAATTGGCATTTTGAGGAAATACCAGTATGAGGAAATCCAGTATGAGCCTCCCAACAAAACAAACGAACAAATAAAACAAAACAAATCAAAAACTGAAGAGGTAATGTAAGCATTTCCAAGTTTTGACCCCGAAGTAAGGAAATGCTTTTAAGGATCTTGAATTTTATTGCAAAGGCATGAATAAGTTAAATAAGTTTTTTCTTTTAAAGGATGGTGACATAATTAGGTTTACATTTTGCATCACTTAAGACAAACCAAGTCTGTTGCATTAATGAGTGAGCAAGATTATATTGACAGGGACTAAAGCTGTGCTCTCACTTGGGAGCAGTGTTGCTTCCCAGTGGATATCCATTAACGTTTGCAGACATTTACGATTGTCGTAATTCTAGGGGGAGGGCGGGAAGGTTGCTGTTGGCATCTAGTAAATAGAGGACAGTGACGCTGCTAAACATTCTCTGATGCATAGGACAGCCTACCACAACAAATTATTGTCTGATCCAAAATGCCAGGGGTGCTAAGATTGAGAAACCATGGAGTAGACTGAAGGTAGTAAAAATGAAGAGAAGCAGCATATTAGAAAGGTATTTTGGAGGTAACATTTGTGATATTTTAGTGATTAGACTGAGTAGTCAGGCATCAAGAGCAAAACAATTTTGACTCCCAGACTTCTAGCTTGAGCAATTGTTGATTGGTGATACCATGAACTGATTTAGAGAACAAAGTTGGAAGAACAAGGCCGGAAGAAGTAGAGTAAGGAAGATGAAGAGTGGTATTTTGAATATTATGCCTTTGAGTTACTTTTAAGAGAGTCAAGGTAATTTTTTTTTTTTTTTGATATGGAGTTTCGCTCTTTTTTCCCAGACTGGACTGCAGTGGAACAATCTTAGCTCACTGCAACCTCCACCTCCCGGGTTCAAGCATGATTCTCCTGCCTCAGCCTCCTGAGTAGCTGGGATTACAGGCATGTGCCACCAGCCTGGCTAATTTTGTATCCTTTTAGTAGAGATGGGGTTACTCCATATTGCTCAGGCTGGTCTCAAACTCCTGACCTGAGGTGATCTGCCCACTTCGGCTTCCCAAAGTGCTGGGATTACAGGTGTGAGCCACCACATCCAGGCTTTCCACGAGAATTTTCTAACATACATTTACATAAACAGTCCAAGGACTTCACAGAAAGCACAGGGTGGAGTTAAATATTTAAGAGCTGTCATGAGGCATAGATTAGATACTTCCTGTGAAGCGCTTAGTGTGGTGCCTGGCACACTGTAATTATTCAATAAATGTTCTTACTATATTATTGAGAGTGTTGGGGTGTAGATTGTAATTGAAGCCAAGAAAGTAAATAAGACAGCCTCAGGAGAAAATGTAAAGTGAAAGATAAAAGGATGAATCCCTACGCAATACGGAAAGAGAAGCAGCAGGAGAAGAGCTAGAAACTGCAACTGTGCAGTCAGATATGGGGGAAAACCAGAAGCATGGGTGTGTGCCTCGTGAAACAAAGAAAGGGAAGAGTTTGAAGAGGAGTGACTGATCAATCATATTAAATGCTGCTCTGAGCTCAAGAAGATTGAGAATTATTTTTTTGCAAATAAATTTAGAGACAAGAAAGTCATTGACGATCTTGGGAAATATTGGTTTGGTATAGCAGAGGGAAGAGTAGGAATGGGCTGGAGAATGAAGAGAAGAAGTTGTAACTTTTCACCAATCTTTGTGAAATTGCTGGCTGCAGAGGAGAAGGGAGTAGAGCTACAGCTGGAGCAATATATGGGTGGTTTATCATTATTATCATTGTTGTCCAAGATAGGAGACATTTGGCATGTTTCAATGTTAATGCAAGGCTGAATGTCAACAGGGGAAGTTTGAAGATAAAGGATATAAAGAAAATAATTTGGGAGGCAAGATTTCCAGGAAGGAAGAAGGAGAATACAACAAATAAGATGACTTTCATAGCCCACATAAACAGCTTACTGATTTGTTAATTTATTGCTTTGTGTAGTTAAAGACAGTTGATAAAGACAAAAGTGTGAAGACCCTAAGGAATTAGGAGTGAGAGCATTGCTAAAGAGAATGTGTGTGTATTTGCTTTTCTAGGTTTATTGATATTTGAGTATTTAGGACTCTCTTCACAGCCAATTGTTGCTTTTATTCACTTTATTAACTTAGGGCATAATAATGTGTTCTAAATCAAGATCTTTCCTGTGGGCCTAAGACAGAGAAATAATGAATCCTGCTTGTAATTATCAATACATTTGCAAATTTATTTGGTTATTAGAAGGAACGTGACTTTGAAACTTTTCATAATGCAATAAGGAGCCTTATGAGAGTAAGCGAGAT
This sequence comes from Cheracebus regulus, assembly GCA_963574635.1. NCBI lineage: Eukaryota > Metazoa > Chordata > Mammalia > Primates > Pitheciidae > Cheracebus > Cheracebus regulus. Next base: position 23,859 of record CAUYQU010081527.1, read on the forward strand.
GTATAAGTAAAGAGAATAGAAAAATTATGGATTAAGATCTTCACATTCTATTGTAACCTGTGGCTTAGCTGTGGTGGAGAGAGATTGAGTACTGGGAGTGGATCCCAGCCACGTCACTGACAAGCTATGTGACCTTGAGCGAGTTGTCTAATGTCTTTATCTTTCAGTTTCCTGGTCTGAATAAAGGAAATTATAATAGTGCTACATGGCCAGGCACGGTAGCTCATGCCTCTGATCTCAGCACTTTGGGAGGCCAAGGCAGGTGGATCATGAAGTCAGGAGTTCAAGACCAGCCTGGCCAAGATGGGAAAACCTTGTCTTTCTTTACTAAAAGTACAAAACATAGCCAGGCATGGTGGCAGGCATCAGCTGCTCTGCTCTGTAATCTCAGCTGCTCTGGAGGCTGAGGCAGAGAATTGCTTGAACCCGGGAGGCAAACGTTGCCGTGAGCCAAGATCGCACCACTGCACTTTAGCCTGGGCAACAGAGCAAGACTCCGTCTCAAAAAAAAAAAAAAAAAAAGCTACATTCACAGGGGTCATCCAGAGGATTAAGTGAGATAATGCATACAACAGTCCACAAGTATAGATTTAATACAGTTTTTAGAGTGGACTGTTTCTTTTTCAGGTCCTTGAGATGCACATTCTATTTATTTTTATACTAACAAATGCTCCTAGATTTAATTCATTCTCTCTTGAATATCTAATATCAAATTAAAATTATGACAATTGGTTTTAATACCTAGAGTAATTGAGTGATAAAGCAGTCTTCACCTTGTTCCATAGGGCATTGTCTAACTAAAAGCATCAACCTAAATACTAAAGATGAGAGGGAAATCAAGCAAGAAGAGATAGAAACTATCTTTGTCTGCCTATTTGGAGGCCTTCCATTATCGGTTCCAGTGCTCTGACCTCTCATTTATTACATTTTTTTCCAAGAAGAAAGCACAGAGAGGAAGAAGTAAAAGTGGCTCTCTATGGAAATATTTTACAAGAAGAAAACCGTAGCTTGGTTCTCTTTGCCATACATCGAATATTCACGATCTTCCTGTCACTCACCTTGGCATTTTATGCTTTTGAAAAAGAGACACACAGAAGAGAAACCTCAGAGGCAGCAATTATACACTTGGGCTGATCCACATTTGGAAGGGCCTGGACAGGGTAAATGCCATGATTCTTCATTGTTACAGAATCAAAAACTAATGAGTCAGGTTCACCTCTTTGCTTTGAACATGCCTTGGCTGAAGGTTAATCACATTAATTTCTGTGAGTCAATGTTTTGCCCTGTCCTGGAAAAATGAACCATCAGCCATTTCAATAGTTGGATTCCCCATGTGATGATTTTCAAAATTTCCTTAACCATCAGAATCCTGCCAACTTTATAGGTATGTTTTGGGTTCTTTTTTCTAGCAACAAATACTTGGCTGCTGAGAGTCTAGAAACTACGGCCTTTACAAATCAGGGTTTCTTAATTGAGGAGCATGGAAAATTGCAGAAGCAAAGAGGGAAGCTAGAGTATAATTATAAAGAAGACAAGAGAAAATGGGCATTAGAATTGTGAATGAATGCTTTTGCCAACCAGCAGTCACTGAAGTGCAAAATAAAATGAGACCCTAAGTTTTTCTCCCATTTTCCCCTCAAACTAGTTTTTTACCCAAAAAATATCTGGGCTTACATGTGGTCAGCTCATCACTAGACCAAAAATATGAAAACAAAGGCATGCTTTACCTGAGGTAAAATTTTAACTCATTACAATGTTTCATCACTACCATGATGACAGGGACAAGTACTTCTTAAATTGTAATGTCCATGCAAATCATTGGAGATCTTATTAAAACGCGTATGCTGATTCAGTAAACTTGGAATGGGGCCCAAGATTCTGATTTTAAACAACTAATTCTATTACCTTCGGATTCAAGTTTTGTACATTGCATTAATAAGTTCACAACAAAATCACCTCTAATGATTCATCTCATTATTGCCTCATCTATGTCAAAGTTTTGTGATTTAGAATCCAGTTCACAATTTCAGTCTGTCAGAGTCATCATAAAAGTAAGTTTTAAAAAAGCACATTGATGCTCAGCTAATGTTCAACTGACCATGAAAATTATTTAAAGGTATCCAATTACCCAAGTCTTAATTATTAAAAGTTTGCTGTGATGGTCATTATGGTATATACAGAATTTTACATTTGACTCTTTGCTTTTGATTTTTCTCAAGTGTAAATTTTAACCTTTCAGACTGTAAATAAAATTTGAGATATAAATTTAGGGTCTGTTCATATACTACAACACAGACATTTTTTATTATGAAAGGACATAAATGACATAAAAGAAGCCTGAAAGTCATCATTAATATAAACTTGCAACTGAGGTGGAGTAAACATGTAGGCCAGAGTGAAAGCACTGAATAATCTGATGCATTGATTTTGGACAAAATCTCTGGAACTAATGGCATTAAGAATAGATAAACAGCAAAGTCCTCATTGAAAATATGCCTAGCATCTAACAGAGTTTAACATACACTAATTCTCAGAGTATTAAACAGCTAAATTGCAAGGCTCCTGCTCTATTCATCAAAATTCTTTCCCAGAGGACACCGGTAAGAGAAAAATACTATCACAGCAGAGCTTTTTAATAAGCAGAGTATGTTCCCAAAGCCTCTTTTCTCTGTAGAATATCACAGTCATCCTCACTCTCCATTTTCTCTTTGTCCTCCTGCCATACCTGATAAATGCTAACCTTAGATCAACCCAACAGTCTGTCTTCTCAGTGCCTGCAGTCCAGTGGCTGAGACCCTCAAGAGCAAATCACATCACCAGGTTGACTGACAGCACTTTCAATTTGTCATAACAGGTCTCAACTGAGCTCTAGACATCCCTTTTGATCTTAATACATTATTCCAATCATTCTGCCCTTCCTTCATACTCCTTAGAAGACCCACTCCACCCATGCCCCCTTCCCTATCAGTGGATGGCCTTTGTGAAATATGCTTGTAGATAAGACTGTGATCTCCAGAAACAAATTGTTTGGGTTTTATTAAGGTTCCTGGAACTTTTATAAATGTAACATTAGGCACATATTATATATATATATATATATATATATATATATATATATATATATATAATATATATATATATATATATAATGTAATGGTCAGTATCACTAATCATGGGAGAAGTACAAATCCAAACCACAATGAGTTACCATCTCACACCAATCAAAATAGATATTACTAAAAAGTAAAAAATTATAGATGCGAGTGAGACTGTGGAGAATAGGGAATGTTTTCAACACTTGTACCTGCTTTCTGTCTCCCATAGTAGTTCCAGTGTCTGTTGTTGCCATCTCTGTGTCCATGGGTGTTTAATGTTTAGCTCCCACTTATAAGCAATAACATGTAGTATTTGGTTTTCTGTTCCTGCACTAATTTGCTTAGGAGAATGGCTTCCAGCTGCATCTGTGTTGCTGCAAAGGACATGATTTTGTTCTTTCATATGACTGCATAGTATTCCTTGGTATATATGTACCACAATTTTTTAATCCAATCCACTGTTAATGGGCACCTAGGCTGATTCCATGTCTTTGCTATTGTGAATAGTGCTATGATACATACAAGTGCATGTGACTTTTTGGTAGAAGGGTTTACTTTCTTTTGGACATATATACCCAGTAATGGAATTTCTGGGTCAAACAGTAGTTCTGAGTTCTTTGAGAAATCTCCAAACTGCTTTCCACAGTGGCTGTACTAATTTACATTCTCACCAACAATGTGAAAACATTCCCTATTCTCCACAGTCTCATTTGCATCTATAATTTTTTACTTTTTAGTAATATCTATTTTGATTGGTGTGAGATGGTAACTCATTGTGGTTTGGATTTGCACTTCTCCCATGATTAGTGATACTGACCATTTTTTCCATCTATTTGTTGTTCATATGTCTTCTTTTGAGAAGTGTCCATGCTTTTGTCTGCTTTTTTTTTCTTGTTGAAGTATATTCTTTATAGATTCTGGATATTAGATCTGGAGATCGGATGGTGATAGGTGTGAAGCTTTACTTCTGGGTCCTCTACTTTGTTTCACTGGTCTGTGTGTCTGTGTTTGTACCAGCAGCATGTTATTTTGGTTACTGTCGCCTTAGAGTATAGTTTCAAGTCGGATAATGTGAAGGCATACATTTAACAGTTCTGTGCCTCCATTTCTTATTGGTAAAATAGAGACAATAGTAGTTCCTCTCTCATAAGCTTGTTGTAAATAACAAATGATTCAGTAAATGTAAATATTCTAAAATAATACTTTCCATCAAGAAAATTTTATTATTACCTGTTTTCTAATTATATTTTCACAAGAAAAATATAAGCCAGCTGGTAGAAATTCCCTTAACTCTTCAACCCCATACCAACAATCCATCTGCACCTAACTTTCCTTCTTCCCATCCTTTATGTTATGCTTCCCTTGGGGAAAAGTCCACCTCTTCACTTGTGCTCTAGAGCAGGAATTGGCAAACTATGATCCAGGGACCAAATCCCACCTGTTTTTGCATGGCCCAGGAGCTAAGAATGATTTTGATGTCTCTAAATGTTTAAAGGAAATTCAAAAGAAGAATGATATCTTGTGACACATGAAAGTGATATGAAATTCAAAGTTCATCATCTACAAATAAAATTTTACTGGAACATAGTTATACTGGTTCCTTCACACACTGTCTATGGCTGCTCTATGGTAGGGTTGAGTCATGGAGACAGACACTGTAAGGACTGCTGAGTTTAGGATACTTACTTACCTGGCCCTTTAAGGAAAAACTATGCTGACCCCTGGCCTAGAGCCCATTCCTTCCCGCCATGGCTCAACCACTTCTCGTCTACTGGATCTTTCCTATAAGCATTCAAAGATGCCCAAATTTGTCCAATCCTAAAATGAAACAGAAGCTCCATTCCACAACTTGCTCAAAGTCTTTCACATCCCCACTGGTCAGAACCATACATACGTCTTGAATACATTTCTTCCCTTTCTATTCACTATTCAACCTACTACTAGCTGGTTTCCACTCACTAAACCAAAAATCCTCTTGCTAAGGTTACAAATAATTTCTACATTCCTCATGTCAGAAATCTTTTTATCTAAAACTCTTTGCAGCATTCAATATTGACCATCTTTTCTTTTAGTTTCCCTGACACGACACTTCTTGGATTTCTCATCTTCTTGCCTCCTCCACCGCCTACTCCATAGCTTATGTCAGAAATGTCACGTATCCAATCACCAAGTCCCATGATTCTTCATCCTAAATATGTTTCAATATATCCACTTTTCCTCATGACTACCGATATCACCCTAGAACAAAGAATATTCTTCTACCTAGATATCTTAAATCTCCTTTTTATTCCTGGTTATTCGTTGCTCCATGAAGCATCCAGCAGTGATCTTATTAGGTTGGCGCAAAAGTAATTGCGATTTTTACCACTGAAAGATAAAATCTTATCATGTCGCTCTCTTTAAAATCTTTCAATAGCTGACCATTGCTGTTAGATTGAAGATTATTTCTTCTTATATTTTAACTTTATTATAAAAAGTAAAATATGTAAGTAGAGAGAATATTATATGGAGCTCCAAATATTCATCACCTAGTCTTATACCTGTTATCATTTTACCATATTCTTCATCTACCTTCTGCTTTCTTAATTATTTTTTACTCTAATACAATATATATAACATAAAATGTACTATTGTAACCATCTTTAAACATACAGTTCTGCAGCATTATGAATTGCTGTGCCACCATCACCACCATCTATCTCCTGAAGACTGCATTATTTGCATTCGTTCTACATGGCAAGTCCCTGCCTGAGTGATTCCCTGTCATGAACTGTTCCCTTGGTCACCAGTGTATCCTTAGAGCCTACCAAGCTGATAAGAATCACATCATTATTCAATCAATATTGGTTAAAAAATTGAATGAGGTCTTCCAGTCACTTCTTAAATATTACCAGCTCAGACTGCTCAGATATTATTGTAAAGATCAAATTAAATAATTTATGAAAATTTTTTTTTGTAATCTTCAAATCCCAGTGTACATCATGACATTATTATTGAAGAAACTAGGAATAAGCAAATGAAAATACAGTGCATTTGAGATGACAAGGAAGCACATTTTAATTTGCCATATTGCATACTATGTATTAATGCATTAATGCATCCCAAAGTGAATCCCTTAAAATACCAGCCTATGAAATAGGAAGAAGAAGAAGAAGAAGAAGAAGAAGAAGAAGAAGAAGAAGAAGAAGAAGAAGAAGAAGAAGAAGAAGAAGAAGAAGAAGAAACTTTTTATTTAGATTAATAAATTGGGGAAATGCTTCAAATAATTTTCCCTCCCCTTTGTAGATACACAGTGTAAACTGCTGTATGGGGCATTAAAAAATAAAAATTTAACTTTTTAAACCAATAATTTTATCAACTTATTTTTTTGACCAGAGAATGTTTTTCAAAATTTTAATTAATTACTCACATGAACTAGTTTTTATAGAATCTGGTATGGTAATTTATAGAATCTGGTATGAGATACTATATTAGCAAGAGCAAGATTATTGTAGACTCAAGAATGTTTCAGGTATAAGTTGGAATGTGAACTGGGCAGTTAAAAAAATAGAATTTAGATAAGCGAGGGAAAAGGCATTTCACAGATTGGTACTAAAATGATAGTCACAGAAGTGGAATTAATTTAGAATTATTCTAATAGTTTCACAATCATGTTTTCGTAGTCTTTTGTTTCACATGCCCTGTAAAGTAACATGAATACAGTGAATACAGTATTATCTAATACAATGGCCATGCATTGAGTAATTTCTTGGAGAAAGACATTAAATTCATAAACATTAGTGTTTATGGAACTAAGCTACTGGGACTAAGAGATGTCAATGGATACTAATGCAATCCCAAAAGTAATATACCCTAAAGAGAAAAAGGTAAAATGGTATCGTTCATTCACTGAGCACTAAATACACCTCACAGAATAAGATAGATTGACTGGGCTGGGCGCAGTGGCTCACGCCTATAATCCCAGCACTTTGGGAGGCCGAGGCGGGTGGATCACGAGGTCAAGATATCGAGATCATCCTGCTCAGCATGATGAAACCCTGCCTCTACTGAAAAACACAAAAATTAGCTGAGCATGGTGGCGTACGCCTGTACTCCCAGCTACTCAGGAGGCTGAGGCAGGAGAATCGCTTGAACCCAGGAGGCGGAGGTTGCAGTGAGCCGAGATCATGCCATTGCACTCCAGGCTGGTTAACAAGAGCGAAACTCCATCTCAAAAAAAAAAAATTGATTGACTGAATAAATAGCCCTGATTTTTTAAGCCTCACTGTAACCAATCCTTTTGTCATCTAACCTTGTAGTGTCTATGTGAATACAGGCCACATCATGTGACATTTTGCATAATGAGATGTTAGCAGAAATGATGGAAAAAGAAGTAGATAAAATATTTGCAACTTGCTGCTTGGTCCTTTTCACCTTAGCCTTTACCAGGGAGAACAAAGCCAGCTAGTGCTGGAGGATGACAGACATGTCAATCAGAGCTGATGTCCCAGTCATCCAAGCCAAGGCCATTCTACCTAAGTCCACAGCTAATCAACCCCCAGAAATGTGAGCAAGTCTAGCCAAGATCAGTCAAAATAAGCTCAGAGAGACAATTTAGTACAAACTATCAAAAGCTTTAAAGGTGTCTTTGTCTATGGTAAGAATTCCACATTTAAAAATCGATCCTTTTGGGAAAAAAATAGTCAAAGATTTTATAGAAAATAATTTTTTTTCAGTGTTATTTATAATTGTGAAAAAATTACATTATCCTAACATTTTCAATGTGGGTTATTAATTATATTAATTGTGGTTATTCAAGCAATGCTATATCACTTTTAAAACGACACTCACCCTTGATCTAGGTAGAGTAACAGTGGATTGATTCTCCCAACTGAAGCAATTAAACACAGAAAAAAACAGTAGAAAACAATAGCTCTTATGACATTAGACATCTGAAAATAAAGGACACTGAAAGACAAAAAAGCATAGTGATAGAGTGCTATGATTACCCAGCTAACCGCCTGGAGAGAGTTTCCAGGTCATGACATAAAGATAGGAACACCCATCTAGCACTCCATGGCCTCACTGAATTGAGGAGACAGTGCTATACTCACAAGAAGGTTAAAGTGGCTAGAGTCCACAGTAAGAATATCAAAGAAGAGAAAGCTGCACAGAGTTAACTGTATAGATCTTCTCAAGTCTTTAGTTGAACACCAGTCAGCACAGGTGTAAAGAAACAGTATAAGGCCAAGGAGAGAACACCCTAATAGAACAATACATGGAGTTGACATGGGGCTAAGAATAGCAATTCTCACAGCCACAGTAAAAACCTTCATAAATCATGGACCATGGCATAGAGTACACAGGAGGGTTTTGCCTCACAGGAAGGAAATGTTAGTTATAGAACAAACTGTGCTCTGGTCATGCCTAACAACACCCAAAAGTAAGACCTCAAAAATCAAAATGTGTTCACATAACTAAAGTGTGTCCCAGAACAAAAAAAAAAAACAAGAATATTTTTATAAATACAAAAATATCAAGCAATTGATAATGTAAATTTTCACAATTTCTCACATCTAATCAAAAGTCAGTAACCAGGCATGCAAATAAATGCCCACAATGAAGACAAAAAGGAATCCACCAAAACTGACAGATTACACATATTACATAAGTAATAGTTATTTAAAATAGTTTTTCTCATGCATTCTATAAGTTCAGAAACCTAGAGGAAGGATTAAGTATGAAAGATATTTTTTAAGACTCAAATCAAACATCTAGAGGTTAAAACCACAATATCTGATATCAAAACTAAAATGGATGGGATTATTAGCAGATTAGACATTCAGATACAAATTGTAATTGAGGTCCCCAAAAGAGAAGAAAGAGGATGGTACACTTTTAAAAGACATAATGGCTAAATTTTTTTAAGTAGAGGAAAATTATAAACCCAAAGACACAAGAAAAATCTATGAACCCCAAACACAAGATACAAGAATAAAATTCAAAAGAAGCACATCATAATCTAACTATTTAAAACAGTAATAAAGATAAAAATCTAAAAAATAGCTAGAGGAAAAAAAAGGACAATGCACAGAGAATAAACAGATATATGACAGTACATTCCTCATAAGAAACAATGAAAGTCAGAATACAGTGGAATGAGCTCTTTAGTGTACTGCAAGGAAAAAAACAACTATCAATCTAGAATTCTCAACTTAGAGACACTATTTCAGAAACAGAGGGAAAAAGTAAAAGTTTTTTTTAGGCAGGAAAAAAAAGCTGAAAGAATTTATCATCAACACACCTGTACTAGAAAAAGTATTAAAGAAAGTCCCTAGGCAGAAGGAAAATGATACCAAATGAAAATATAAATCTACACAAATACATGAAGAGCACAATAAATTGTAACTATTAAATTACACAGGAAACAAAAACAATTCTTTTCTTGTTTAAATCTATATACAAAACAACTATGGGTTTAATGCAAAGGCCATAGCATAATATCTTAAGGCATATAAAATGTGTGCAAGTAAAATATATGCTAACAGTAGCACAAGGCCTAGAGATGAGAAGATAAAGGGAAATATTTTATTGTAAGGTTCTTATACAATACATGAAGTGACATACTTGAAGAGAGACCATGATATATTAAGATGAATACTAGAAACTCTAAACAAAAGCATGAAAATAACACAACAAATGCTAATAGCTAGAAAACCAAAGCAGATAAAATGGAATCACAAAGTCTAGTCAATTTATCCAGAAGTAATCAGGAACAGAAGGAAAAGGGAAAACAACTGATGAGACAAATAGATAGCTAATTAGTAGGTGTTACAATGACTTTATCAATAATTACATGAAACGTAGATTATGTTAACTATGGAATGACAAACTTATTCTTTTTAGGATCAGACAGTCAATATTTTAGGCTTTAAAGCCATATGATATCTATCATAACCACTCAACTCAGCCATTGGAGAATGAAAGCAGCTATAAACATTACATAAACAAATGAGCATGACTGTGTTTCAATCAAATTTTATTTACAAAAATAGGTGATAAGCTGTTGTTTCCTGACCTCCGATCTAAGCATATTAATTCAGAGGCATAGCCAGTGAGATTAGACATAAAGCAAGGCCCAATTTGATGTTGTCTACAAGACTCCACCTTATACATAAAGACACCAATAGGTTAAAGAAGGGAGAAATATATAACACATTAACACTAGTCAAAAGAAAGATATCCTGGCTCTATTAACACATGAAAGAATAGATTTTAGGATAAAGAATGTGATTGGGGCAAATAGAGTCATTTCATAATTATAAAGGAGTCGATTCACCCAAGTAACATAACAATCCTAAATATCTAGGCACAAAATAAACAAGTCTCCAAATACATGATGCAAAAATGCCATTTATACCATTACAATCAGATTTTTCAATATCCTCACTGAAAAATAGATAGAAAAAGTAGAAAAATGACTAAGGAGCCACCAATAGTCCTTAATGCCATTTATAATGTACTTCATTTAACAATAGGAGAATACACTTTCAAGTGTACACAGAACATTTACTGATTTAGATCATAATTTAGACCATCAAGTAATAGTCTCCATAAGTTTCAAATGATTCAATTCATACAAGGTATGTTCTTTTACCATAATGGAATTAAATTAGTGATCAATAACAAAAAGATATCTGGAAACCCCCCCCCCCACCAGTATTTGGAAACTACATATTACACTTCTAAATAGCATAATGACTCAAAGAGGCAATCATAAGGAAAATAAGAAAGTATTTTGAACTGAATAAAAATATAAATACAAAATATCAAAATTTGGGGATGTTACTAATGCAGTGCTTACAGAGATTCAGAGCACTGGACACCTGAATTAGGGGGGAAAAAAGAAATCTCTCCAATCAGTGACCTCAACTTAGAAACCAGAAAAATGAGCAAATTAAACCCAAAGTAAGCAGAAGAAAAAATAAAAATTAGAGCATAAATCAGTGAAATTTTAAAAATAAATGAATAAAAAAATAGTTCTACAGTCATTGTAATCATTGAAAGTAATAAAATACTAACCAGACTGACAAAGATAAAAATAAATACAAAAATTACCAATTTCATGAATGAGAGAAATAACATCAATACAGATTTTACTTGTATTGAAATGATAATACTAGAATATTATGGGCAAATTTAAGCCAATAAATTGTACAATATAGATTAAATGGATGTATTTCTTGAAAGACAAAAGTGTAATAAAAAATAATTGCATAGCCTGATTAGTCATATATCTATTAAAGATATTCATCTTGCATTTAGAATACTTGTTACAAAGAAAACTCCAGGCCCAGATGCCCTCACTGGGCATCTACTAAACATTTAAGTAAGAAATAATATCATTTATCTAATTACCAGTGATCTTAAGCACTTTTTCATATGCTTCTTTGCCTCATAAATATCTTCTTTTGAAAAGTGTCTGTTCATATCCTTTGCCCACTTTTGAATGGGTTTGTTTGTTTGTTTTCTTATAAATCTGCTTAGTTATTTGCAGATTTTGGATATTAGCCCTTTGTCAGATGGGTAGATTGCAAACATTTTTTCCCATTCTGTTGGTTGCTGGTTCACTCTAATGATTGTTTCTTTTGCTGTGCAGAAACTCTTAAGTCTTATTAGGTCCCATTTGTCTATTTTGGCTTTTGTTGCCATTGCTCTTGGTGTTTTAGTCATGAAGTCCTTGTCTATGCCTATGTCCTGAATGGTATTGTCCAGGTTTTCTTCTAGGGTTTTTATGGTGTTAGGTCTTATGTTTAAATCTTTAATCCATCTGGAGTTAATTTTAGTGTAAGGTGTAAGGAAGGGGTCCAGTTTCAGCTTTCTGCACATGGCTAGTCAGTTTTTCCAACATCATTTATTAAACAGGGAATCTTTTCCCCATTGCTTGGTTTTGTCAAGTTTGTCAAAGATCAGATGGTCATTAGAGAATTGCAAATCAAAACCACATTGAGATACCATCTCACTCCAGTTAGAATGGCCATCATTAAAAAATCTGGAGACAACAGATGCTGGAGAGGATGTGGAGAAATAGGAACACTGTTACACTGTTAGTGGGAGTGTAAATTAGTTCAATCATTGTGGAAGACAGTGTGGTGATTCCTCAAGGATCTAGAAATAGAAATTCCATTGACCCAGGAATCCCATTACTGGGTATATACCCAAAGGATTATAGATCATTCTATTATAAGGAAGCATGAACACGTATGTTCATTGCTGTGCTGTTTACAATAGCAAAGACCTGGAACCAACCCAAATGCCCATCAATGATAGACTGGATAAAGAAAATGTGGCACATATATACCATGGAATACTATGCAGCCATAAAAAATGATGAGTTCCTGTCCTTTGTAAGGACATGGATGAATCTGGAAACCCATCATTCTCAGCAAACTGACACAAGAACAGAAAACCAAACACTGAATGTTCTCACTCATAGGTGGGTGTTGAGCAATGAAAACACATGGACACAGGGAGAGGAACATCACACACTGGGGTCTGCTGGGAGGTGGGGGCCTAAGGGAGGGACAGCAGGGGATGGGGAGGTTGTGGAAGGATAACATTGGGAGAAAAGCCTGATGTAGGTGACAGGGGGATCGAGGCAGCAAACCACCATGGCATGTGTGTACCTATGCAACAATCCTGCAAAATCCGCACATGTACCCTAGAACTTAAAGTACAATTTAAAAAATAATAATAATAATATCAATTCTACATAAATGTTTCCAAAAATTTCAAGGAAAGGAATATTTCCCAATTCATTCTGAGGTCCCCATTATTCTGATACCAAAACAGATTAAAGACATTACAAGAAAACCACAGGCCAATATTCCTTATGAACATGGATGAAAAACTGTTAATAAAATTTGGCAAACTGAATTCAGTAACATGTAAAGATGACATTACATCACAACCACATGACGTTTGTCCCAGTAATACTCAATTTATTTACTGTTCAAAACCCAATCAATGTAATTTACAGAGACAAAGCAGCCAACCTTTATGACTGCCTTAATAGGTGTAGAAAAAGCATTTCACAAAATCTAACATCCGCTCTGGATAAAAGTTCTTTAAAAACTAGAAATAATAGAGTACTGTATCAACCTGATAAACAGCACTTTTAATAAAACCTACAGCTGATACCACACTTAATGGTGAAATATTGAATACTGTCCTACGATCAGGAAGAAAACCAAATATTCACTCTCATGACTTCTATTCAACACTGTACTGAAGGCTCTATCCATTACCATAAGGCAAGAAAAGTAAAATATAAATGCCAACCAGATTGGAAAAGACAAATTAAGGTTTATTTGTGCATCATATAATTGTCTGTGTAAAATATACAATAAGATTTTTTAAAAGCTATTAAAGCTCATAAGTATTTTTAACAAGATTGTAAATTATAAGACCAATATCTACAAACTTTATTTTTAGTATTAATAATGAAAAATCAGAAATTGAAATAAGCAAAATATACCATTTAAAATAGCATCAAAAATAATGAAATGCTTAGAGATAAATCTGACAAAAGAAGTGGAAGACTTACACACTAAAATTATAAAATACAGCTGAGAGAAATAAAAGAATTCCTAATATATTGAGAACTATATCATGTTCATAGAGCCAGCACAAAATTGAGATATCAATTCTTCCCAGTTGATCTATTAGTTCAACACAATTACAATCACAATTTCAATAGACATCCTTATTTTAATTGACAAGCTGATTCTAAATTTATATAAAAATGCATAAGACTTAGAATATCTAAAACAACTTTGAAAAACAAAAACAAATTTGAAAGACTTATGCTATACAATTTCAAGACTTTATATAAAGATACAGTAATCAACATATTAGTAAAAGTCAACATATTAGTAAAAGTATAGGCATGCAGGCCAATGGAACAGAATAAAGAACCAGAAATAGACTTATACATATATACCCAACTGAACTTTGACAAAACTGCAAAGACAATTAATATACTCTTTTCAGCAAGTAGTGCTGATATTTATTGTTTACACTTGTCTCTGGTAATTGTATCCTATTTTGCCAATAAAAGTGCAGTACTTCAGCAGAGGAAAAGGCCTTGGCCTTGGTGAAACTTGGTAAATGAATACTGTCCAGCTGACTTCCTCTTACCACATCCGTTTCTCTATATCCAAATATAAAGCCCAAGGTCCTGTCTAATTACATAGACATGAAAGAGAAGAAATATTTTATGAGTATGCAAATTCTTATCAAAGGTGCAACAGGGGCTCAGTTCTGTGCTTTGAGATTTGAAGGATAAAATAATTGCATGAAGTCAGGGAGAGAGAATTAACATATGTGGGATGATGGATATGAGTATGCAAAAGTATGTGATCGAGGATTGTGCTGTGTATTGAACACTTGTAAAATTTTCTTGCATTATTTATTAGCTACTCTGGGATTTAATTTATTACTGATTAAATAGTTGGAAAATTAGATCTGTGAACAAAGTAATTTAAAAAAATAGGAATTGTTTCTTCTAGAGATATCTGAGGACAATTCAGTGATGATCATCAAGCATAGCAATGTTTATGCCACAAGAAGGGTGTTACCCAGTTTCCCTCCATTTCTGCAAATGACGAGGGTCGTCTGGACCTAATTACAGCATGAGGGATTTAGAATAAATATAAGAAATAGTATGTCAAGAACAGAGCTGACAGCTTTCTTTGATTTATTTTCTATTATCTTTTATAACAAATCTCCCAGAATCATGATACAAATGTCAGGTGTTGGCCACATGTATTTACTTCTCTAAGCTTCATTCATTCACTCAATGTGCAAGCAGTGAGCACTGTCTCTGCTCCAAGGGCCGTGGCAGGCTCTGAGGATGCAAGAACCACATGGACGTGGACATGGCCCCTACTTTGTGACATTATAGTCCGACTGGAGTACAGGCCATGTACAGGGTCCTTAGGAAGCTAGAATAGTATGATCATTTCCTTATTCAGAAATTTTATGGAACTTTCCACAGAACCCTATGTAGTAAAGATAATGAATTCTAAATTAGTTAGTGTGTCACTCAAGTCCCTTGGGACTCACGCCTATTATCCCAGAACTTCAGGAGGCTGAGATGGGTGGATCACCTGGGGTCAAGAGTTCAAGACCAGCCTGGCCAACATGGCAAAACCCTATCTCTACTAAAAAAAAATTAAAAATACAAAAATTAGCTGGGTGTGGTGGTGGGCACCTGTAATCCCTGCTACCCAGGAGGCTGGGGCAGTGAGAATTGCTTGAATTCAGAAGGCAGAAGTTGCAGTGAGCCGAGATCCTGCCATTGCACTCCAGCCTCGGCGACAAGAGTGAAACTCCATCTCAAAATAAATAAATAAATAAAAGGTTTTACCTTCATTCCTAGACTCATCTCTCAATGTTCCCTTAACATCATCTTCCAACTACGTATACACTTACTCCAATTAACTATACTCAAAGGATTATTTAGGGAACTTATCTTCCTTAAGTGTACCTTTGTGAAGAGACATATTTGTAACTTAAGAGTTTTTACCCATGCAATTTTCTTGCATTTGCAATGCTATGCTCCCCGCCGTCCCTGAGCCCCAAGAAGTACAGTGGGCCTTCCAAATTAGGAATGGGCACATTGTTAGTTCCATACATTAGTGCACATGTATAGATTTCAGTTCCAAGAAGCAGGAGCTTGAGACACCTTTGTGGCCTGGCGGTTAGAAAAGGGCCTAATTTATATGACGTGGTATATATGTGGGTGATCACTATAAGACAGAAAAAAGGAAAGGGAAAAAGGAGAGAGGGATGAAGACAGAAGAGTGAAGGAAGGGAAGGACTGAGGGAAAGAGGGAGGGAGGGAGGGAGGGAGGGAGGAAGGAAGGAAGGAAGGAAGGAAGGAAGGAAGGAAGGAAGGAAGGAAGGAAGGAAGGAGGGAAAGTCTCATGTAATGGGGATATTTCTAAGTCTTAACTGTGTTGGTATCCTAAAGGTCTCTTCCTACTCCTTGCACAATCCATCCACCCGTACCTCCGTTCTTTTTGTAACCCATTATAGAAGATGAAAAAGAATCTGTTTGAGTCTGAAAGATTCAGCTACAAACCTACAGAGTGAGTTTTTACAATGGCAGATACTAGATAAATGACCCTGGCTCAATGTATCAGATTGCTTGGGCTGCTATAATAAAATACTACAAACTGGGTGACTTAAACAACAGAAATTTATTTTCTCACTGTCATGAGGGCTGAGAAGTACAAGATTAAGATGCCAGCTGATAAGGTTCTTGGTGAGCGCTCTCTTCCTGGCTTGTATACAGCCAGCCACCTTCCCACTGTGTCCTCACGTGGTGGGGAAAGCTCTCATATCTCTTCCTCTCTTAGAAGGGCACCAGCCCTCTTGGATTAGGGCCCCACTCTTTCAACCTGATTTAAATGTATTACCTCCTTATAGGCCCTACCTCGAAACACAGTCACATTGAGCGTTAGGACTTAACATACGAATTTGGATGGACGTAATTCAATTTCTAGTAATAAGAAAGAAAGGAAAAGTCAGGAATATTCCTGAAGAGAGAGGAAGAATAGAAAAGCCTCTGACTAGTAGGACAGGTTAGGGTTAGGGGGTGAGGAAGGACCTGACCTTCCTTTGAGGGCATCTGGGATTGACTTAGTTCTAAATTATTACTCTTCTTAACCAGCTAAGGAGAACGAACTGCCCAGAGTCAGCCTCCTGCCCAGAGAGCATCAGTTTGGAGACAACGCTGGGGTGCCGGAGACCCTGCCCTGGCTCTGCACACCTTGAGCATCTTGGACTTAGCAAACCAGAGATCCTACAGGAGGGACATGGACACTTGTGGCAAGAGAAAGTTGTGAAATTATTCAAAACTGTCCATCATCGGTAGAACTCAGAGTACTTCTTAAAAGGAACACAGTTACTGAGAATTCCTGGATGGGCCTCAATGTCCCCCTTTAACTCTGTCCTGGAAAGACTTTTAGGAAATGTAGCCGGTCAGACCTGTGACCACAGGCATCAGGAAAATTAAACTGCAATCCTACTGGTTTCTTAGCACTGCTGTAGCAAATTACCATAAACTGGGTGACTTTTAAAAGCCAGGAATCTATTACCTCACAGTTCTGCAGGCAGAAGTCCAAAACCAAGGTGACGGCAGGGCCATGCTCCCTCCAAAGGCGCAAGAAAAGAACCGTTTTGGTTTTTGGTGGTTGCACATAATCCTTGAGTTCTTAGTGGTAGCAGCATAACTCCAATCGCTGCCTCTGTATTCACATGGCCGTCTTTCTTCTGTGAGTCTTTCTCTGTCTCTGTATCTCTTATAAGGACAGCAGTGATTGGATTTAGAACTCACTCTAATCCAGTATTACTTTGTCTTAACTTGCATCTTAATAACGTCTGCAAAAAAGGAGTCTGTTTCCAAATAAGATACATTCACAGATACTAGAAGTTAGGCTTTGAACATGTCTTTTGGGGTGATGTCATTCTACCCACAACAGAACCCTAAATGTTGTTCTTACTACAACCTACAATGAAGTGGCAAATTAGATGTGGTAACTTACTCTAAGCATGTTTTTACTCAACTATTGAGAAAATTCCATGCAAAACACTATTCAACTACACTAGCATTTTCTACTTAATGTTGTACAAAATACTGGGGTTTATGTTTTGTTTAGTTTTGAGATGGAGTCTCACTCTGTAGCCAGGCTGCAGTGCAGTGGCAACATCTCAGCTCACTGCAACTTCCACCTCCTGAACGCAAGTGATTCTCCTGCCTCAGTCTCCCAAGTAGCTGGGACTACAGCTGCTCACCACCACACCTGGCTAATTTTTGTATTTTTAGTAGAGACAGCATTTCACCATGTTGTCCAGGCTAGTCTTGATCTCCTGACCTCCTGATCCACCCACCTCGGCCTCCCAAAGTGCTGGGATTACAAGCCTGAGCCGCCATGCCCAGCCAAAATACTATTTCTTGAAGGTATAATTTAACTGTGCCTTGGCTCAAGAGCCATGTATTATCAGAGCCCCAATCAGAGAAGCAGACCAGTAGGTAATATGTAATATATGTTGTATATTATATACCATATAGTATATATTCCAAAGCATCTTATTTTACATAATTGTGGGGAACTCTTTAAGCACTATTTTTATCTCTCTGAAGTTGTTGTGTTATGTCTGCTTTGGGGTTTAAAGTCCCCAGGATAGGCAACCAAGAAGGAAAGATGGAAATAACATGGAGGAGAACAAAGATCAATTAAATTCATGAGCACAGCTGTAACCCAAGTCAGTTCTTACGGCCTCTGACACTGTTGGCCTGATGCTCTTCCTCATAGAGCTGAATGCATACCTGGCCCAAGAGCTGGAGAAGCTGAAAGTGGGACCAGGGAAAGGTGGAGCGGTTGCAGACCCAACTGCTGAACCACATCAACGAGGTGAGCCAGCAGGTAAGCAACAACTTGGGAGAGTCACAGAATGGCTGCTGCTTCCAGGTCTTCCATGAGAATGTCTCTCTTGGCCACCCTAACTGAAAACACTCACAGAAGGGAATTATGGGAAATGTAGTTTAACCTAGCCAATCTTACACATTAGGAAACCACCACAGGTACCACAACCAACAAATTAAGGATCCATGACATACAGTATCCCTCTCTGACAGACTCACAAGCACGTTAATATAGCAACGACTCAGCAAAGTCCTTGAATTTAAAAATAAATTCACTGTTCCACTTGGATCTAGGATTTCCCCCACTTATTAGACTTACTGATTTTGGAGATTAGGATGATGAACTTACAATGGAAACTTACTGATTGCTTATTAGTATGATGTCTGTTTTTTTGCGTGGTTTTTTTGGTTTGTATCTCTGAGTAAATGCAAGAGAAACTCTATAATGAGATGCTGTGTTTCTTTAAAGTGTCAGTGTAAGTGCTGGGTACTAAGTAAAAAAGAGTTTCTTTGATTTATGAATCAGTATATCCAAACACCATCAATTTCAAGGAAAGATATACTGAATTTGTGGGATAGTTTGGAGAAATTTAGACCTCTTAAATCATCCTGAAGTAACCTATTTTAAATGCTGTGACTCTATTTCATTTACATTAATGGCTCAATAAGTAAAGTTCTTTTGATTTCCTCCTTGAAAGTGACTGTAGTTAAACTTCCTACAGAAGTAATGGGCACACACACACACATCTTGCAATTTACAGTTATTGTAGTCAACATTTTAAAACTAGATTACAAAAACAGCTACCATTGAAGGCAGCATAATAACAGTTAAGAGCGTGGACTCTGGAACCACGCTTCCTGAACTTGAAACAGATCTACCACTTATTGGCTGATGACATTGAGTAAGTTTTATCATGGTTCTGAGCCTCAATTTTTTCACATGTAAAATGGGGAGAGTAATATTTTCCTCTTCACAAGTAATTATAAATAGGAAAGATTTTAATAATTATAAAGTGTTTTAAACAGTGCTTGGCACACTGTGAGTGCTATACATACATGTGCATGGATCTGACAAGCTCCCACTCTATGATATGTGCCACATATTCACTGTCTCATTAATTAATTATTAATTAATAATTAATTTTTGAAGATGGAGTCTCACCATGTCACCAAGGCTGGAGTGGAGTGGCATGATCTTGGCTTACTGCCGCCTCTGCCTCCCAGATTCAAGTGATTCTCCTGCCTCAGTCTCCCGAATAGTTGGGACTACAAGCACGTACCATCATATGTGGCTAATTTTTTGTATTTTTAGTAGAGACAGGGTTTCACCATGTTAGCCAGGATGGTCTTGATCTCCTGACCTCATGATCTGCCTGCCTCAGCCTCTCAAAGTGCTGGGATTACAGGCGTGAGCCACCATGCCTGACCTCACTGTCTCATTTAATCCTCACAATTCCTGCAGGGCCTATACTATTATCCCAATTTTATAGATGAAGAAACTAAGTCAAATAGAGGTGAAGAATCCTCTCTCAGGTTACAGAGGCTGAGGTAGTGCCAGGACAAAACCCTAGATGGCTCTTACTCTGAGACATGGTCTCATTCCACAAGGCCATGGTGCCTCCCAAGCAGTTTTAAGTCTCTCTGAGACTCCTTCCTAAAAGTCTCAAAAGATGAGATCAAATTGAATAGGTCCAGAAATGGAATTAGTTCCTCTCCCAAGGGGTACTAAAGTCATTGCTGTCACTTATTCTTGACCTAGACTAGATACGAACGTGGAACTTAGAATGAAGGGCTCCATGGGTTTATTTTGCCCTGAGTTTACACAGTCCCTAGAAAGTTCTTTAAATACCTTCAATCAAGGGCTTAGAAAAATTTTCAAAAATAACCTTGCACATACAATTAGAAACTGGCATGTGGGGAATTAAACATAAGAAATGAAATTGTTTATAATTATCAGGGACTACTTGAAAGGAGGTGCTTTAAAGAAAATACCTCGGACTCTCAAAACCCACACAAAGGGGGCTGAAATGCCTTGTTGATGGCAGAACTCATGTGAGTCAAAGGGCAGAGATCCTGAGCCAAGGGGCTCTCAGTACTTAGCAGGTCAGAGATGGAGACGAGGCTGCAAGGGTCTGGGGCAGATATGGGTGTGTTAATATGATTATAACGACTATTACAGAAGTGTAAGGCAAGAAAATATTTTTTAAGTAAGAATGAAATAATCCGTTTTACATTATGTGTCTGTGTGAGTATGCATGCATGACAGAATTAGAATTTAAAAATAAACTTAGATCTATATTCGCTGATACAGAGCCATTCTGCATTACAAGGCAGGAAGAAAAATCATACTGCAAAGCATGGCTCTATTAGCTAACAATACACACAAGAAACCCTCTATGAGTGTCTAGATGTTTCTTTCTCTCTCACTCTTTGTGTGTACGTGTGTGTGTGTGTGTGTGTGTGTGTGTGTGTCTGTGTATGCATCTTCGCATGAGCAAGAAGGTAGGTAAGAAAGAATATAGAGCAAGTCTTTATCATTGGGTAACTGAGAAGTATAGGAATGAGGGTGGGTAGAAAACGGTTGATTATTGTAAGAAGGAAATATTATTCCTTCTTACAATAATCTTTTATTGGATGTATAATTTGAAACCATTTTATAAGATAACATTAAATATTAAAGTCATAACAAGATTGAAAAATGTTAATTTTTCATAATAAGATTGAAAAAGCACTGGGATATGGATAGTAAGGGCCAGCAGTGAGGCATGCATTCAGCAAGCAGACAAGCCAGAATTTAAACCTTTGTCTAGGTAAGGCTAAAATTATGCTTCTCTGCTACACCCTGCACATTGAGGAATCCTAGACACACAGCACTGTATATTAGTTCATCTTGTTCCCTGGCAGTACATTGCTGCCCAAATGGCAAGCCAACTGATAAGGTATCTCAGAATTTATGCCAGACAAGACAGTTATTTGCAATATTCCATTTGAAGAATCTGTGGATTTTATGAAACAAATAACTAGTCACGGAGATGGGAGGGATATGCCGCTTCAATCCATGTAGAAAGGTTTGTAATCTCAGCAGTGTGCTACAGATACAAAGCAAAGGAGGAAGATATGAGTGTCATTCAAAAGCCTGAGTCAAGGTTATTTTCTCTAAGTGAGATTTTTATTTCTAACCAGGGGTTCAAGAAAGGAGCCTGACTTTAATTATGATCCCTTGGTACATTCTGCCCTGTCCACTGAGGGATGGTATTCCCTCCAACCACCACCAGGGTTTTTTCCCAGTCTTCATAAGTCTCTGATCCATACCCATGTGACCTCTGAGAATGGAAACCAGCCTGCTCCTGCTAGGTGCTCCATAAGACAGAATGCAATCTTTTAAAGAAAAATAAAAATAGAAGCCACAGTTCAGATATACCCCAAAGCAGACCACTTATACCAACATAGTCAAAATTTAAGTCATCCTGATTCTCCTGAAACACTAGCTCTAATTACAAATGAAACACAAAATTTAGGCTTTACATCCTTTTCAGCATGATCCAGCAAAATTAAAGCAATTAGTCATACATAAATCAGCTTAAAAACTCTACTTATCTTAAAAAGAATATTAATGTATAACAGCCAGTCATGAAAAAGGTCAAAATACTTTCTCTTTTACGCTTTATAAACTGTGCTGTAATTGTTGTGAGGTGAGTTTCTTTCCATTTCTGTTCAAAGTTTTCTAGTTCATAAATTGTTGTTTTGTATGCACCATGAACTTGAAATTTTAAATTTTCTAACTTGATCTGATTTTAATTTTGACATATCCTTCCACCCCGCTTACTGATACAGCTTCAACAAAGAAGGGTGGTCACCAACTGACTACAAGAATCACTGCTAACCAGGGATGACTCATTCACACATCCATCCTAAATAGACTTCCTTAGATACGAAAAATCCAGAGTTTGCTATATCTCCATGGACACTCATTTAGACAGGGCACTTACTTCTTAGGAAATTCACTTTCATTTTCCTAATAAGGTTCCATTTGAAGCCTAAGAATTTCTCCAAGACAAAATTCATATAAGCCAAAATACCAGACATCAGGCCTGTAATTGTGGTCACCCTGGCCACAGCCAAGTTGTCAACTTCACTCATGGTCATCTTTCTGCCCTCTGCTACTTGGAGAATAATCATCATAAAGTATTGTTGTCTGAAGCCTTTTTACAAAAGTTGATTTATAGCAGCCCATGAGAGAGGTAGATTAGAGATGACCAATGTCTTGAGAATACCAATAAGCACTCGTCTTTGATTCTTAGGGCTTAACATCTCAGAAACGAATCCAAGACACATTATGATAATGAACCTTGTTCATTGTGAGCCCGATAGAAAACACTCACAAATAAGTATTCAAAATTTTCCAGTTATTTTGACTCCTAAAAATGTCTTCCAAGATATATAAAAGTTTTCATAATTTTGCAATCAACTTGGTTTTTACTTAAACTCTCTGTAGCAACCCTGACTTTTCTTGTTATGCAATCATTTCTATTACTAAATATAAAGTTATTGGTGATATTCACAAAAAATCCTAGATAGTATGGAGTTCTTGCTACAGAAGTTATACTTATTGAAACTTAAAGGAAGTCAGTTAAATTTACAATTTCAACTTGCTGTAACACTTAGCTCAAAAGTGGTGATCTTAGATTTAATATTTCTTGCATTGGACTCAAGGCTTCTAATAGATTATAACTTCCTTTTATTGACTCAACACTTTATTATCTAGTAGCCTTTATTCTAGATACTGACAAAGTTAAACTAATAGCAAAATAAATGAAAGGTCTTTTCTTACTGTTTAATGAGAGAAACATATATGAGATAAATTATTTCAATGTACTGATATAAGAGCTATAATTATTCATTTAACAACTGATATGCCTTGAGCAAATCACTTGATCTTTCGGGGCCTCAGTTTTCTTTACTGTAAAACTGAAAAACAGTGCAGGGGCTAACAGTGCTTACTGCCATTGAGACTAGATTCAAAGCCTCCCTCTTCACACACTGGCTGTTTCACATGGGGAAAGCCACTTAACAGTTTCTTGATCTGCAAAATTAGTATACTGCCATGATCTGGATGTTTGTGTTCCCCCAAAATTTGTACATTGACATTCAAAGTCCCAAGGTGATGATATTAGGAGGTGGGACCTTTGCAAAGTGATTAGGCTATGAGGGTGAGCCCTCATCAATGGGATTAGTGCCCTTATAAAAGAGACCCCCAGACAGACAGCTCATTCACCTGTTGACTATGTAAAGACACAGCAAAAAATATGGCTTATTTTTGATCTTTTGATCTACTAAAAGATCAAAAATAAGTTTTCATACATGTATATAATAGTTCAGGTAATTCAAAGGATGCCTTCAGGACACCAAATCACTCTACACGCTTTGAAATGATGAAACCAAGAGGAGAGGTTTCATTCACTTTACCAGGAGGCTTTTCTGATTCCTGCTGCCTGCATTGATCTCTCACATCGTTGAACTCCTAGGCCAGGTGCGATGGCTCAGGCCTGTGATCTCAGCACTTTGGGAGGCTGAGAAGGGCAGATTACTTGAGGTCAGGAGTAATTTTGTATTTTTAGTAGAGATGGGGTTTCACCACATTTGAGGTGATTGGTAACTACTGTCAGTTTACATGGACTTGACTAGCAGTCTTATTATAGACATTCTTACAAAGCATTTGATTTCCTAATGTGGAATCCTATATAATATTTTTGTGAACACAAAAAGAAACACACTTTATAGTGAAGCAGGTAATGCTGTGTATGCACAAAAATGAAATTCACTGGTCATAGCACATACCACACCAACTAGCAGCTGCTGGCTTGAGAGGCAGTGATATGGCTATTTGAGAAAACCTCTGGGTCACTGACTTGGTATGATGACTTTTAAGGATGGGAGGTCACCCTCCAGGAAATCATATGTATAATACACTGATGACTATTGCAGTGCTGGTGCTGTGTCCCGTGTAGTCGAATACATGGAGCCACTCCACGGTTCACTCAGAGCCAGGAAGTGAAAATAGAAATGGCCTCACTCACCATCACTCCCAAGGACCCATTTGGGGAATTTGTGTTTCCTGCCCTACAATATTAGCTTCTGTGTATCTGAAGGATCTGGTTCCCAGAGGGTTTTTGTGCTTTCCATTTTCACAACTTTAAGCTCTATGGGTCTAAAGGTCCTGGTTTCAGCAGTGAATGTTTCTACCAGAGGACAGAATGAGAGTCACATTAAACTTTGTTTCTGCCCAGTCACTTTAAGCTGTTCATGCCGGGAGGCCAGCAGAAAAGGAGTCACCATTAGAAGAATACACTTAGCACCCTAATGGCCATGGTGGTGTTTCTTGGTGTTTCTTCCCCTGCCCAGTTTGGATGATAAAAGGACAAAGACAACAGCCGTGGCCTGACATGGGCACAGAGACCAGAAGCCTGCTACTCAGATCCCTCCTTTGGAACTAAAACATGTTCATTCTCACAGCTGCTAAGAGAGTTGGCTACCGATTTATCATGGCTGAATCTCTTTCTGGGCCTTTCCCTTAACAAGGGGAATTATCTTACCCCAGATTATGCCTGTTTGATGCATCTCACTACCAGAGCTCTCCCATGGGCCTCTGCTACAACCACACATTTGATTTCTTCCTCTGCCCAGTTACACCTTCCTCGTTTAACTTATAGGTGATGTTCTTGAGAGCACTCCCCAAAACACCCACTGCATGCAAATCTTTGTCTCGGAGCTGTTTTCCCGGGCCCCTGATCTGAGACAATAGCTGACATGTATGGAATGCTTATTATGTGCTCTGTATTTTATACATATTAATTCAATAAATTCTCACAAAAAAATAATATCCCCATAAGGCAAATGAGAACCTTTTGGTTTAGAGAGGTTAAATGACTTACATAAAGCCTGGTATGATGATCTGAAAATTAGATTTGGAACAAATGCATACTTCAGGTTGGCTCTTATGGCAATTTGGAGTTCCAGAGTTTTTCATTATCTGCAAGTGCATTGGATGATCCATGACACGTAGGAAATTGTAACTGCTGAGGTTCCATTCATGTCACACATCATCTGAAATGACTAGTGTCAATGTCTGGGAGGTCATCTAGTAGCCACATCTCAATGGAACTTTATTGTTCTCTACTCTTTCTTGTAAGCTATAGCCTCAGCATGTAATGCATTTACCAAAATATAAACATTTGCTCTTAGCTAAAAGAAGAAATGAAATATTTTTTATTAGAAAAGGCAAGTCACAAAACAGTCTATCCTCCTTTCCGCCTGATAAGCAGGAAGGACTGAATGAGTAACAGTGTGGATCTGCTGCTACCATTTCCATCTCAATAGTAATTCGTATGTCATAGTGTAAGTAGAAGATTTTAAGAAAATGTAGGGATTTAATGTTGGTGAAAACCAACCCCCTATGAAGACAGGACAACATATATTTCTTAAAAATTTAGTTTGTTCCCTCACAAATTGCAATGGTCAAGTGTAACTACTGTGACCAAATTACAGTATACAAGACTGGTCAAAGGTAAAATAAAAATGAAAAAGAACCAGGTGCAGTGGCTGTCACCTGTAATCCCAGCACTTTGGGAGGCTAAGGCCGGCGGATCAAGAGGTCAGGAGTTCGAGACCAGCCTGACCAACATGTGAAACCCCATCTCTACTAAAAATACAAAAATTAGCCTGGCATGGTGGCACATGATGGTAATCCCAGCTACTCAGCAGGCTGAGGCAGAAGAATTATTTAAACCCGGGAGGCAGATGTTGCAGTGAGCCAAGACCACACCACTGCACTCCAACCTGGGTGACAGAGTGAGACTCCCTCTCACAAAAAATAAAAAAGAAAGAAAAAGATGGATGTTAATATTTACTGATTACTTAGCCCTATACAAGTGTCTTAAAGCTTCTTTTATTTCAAACCACAGTAAGAAATATGTTTTCAGAGTTATGATATATACATGTGTGTGTAGGTCTATATGAGAAACTGAAACAAATATTTCACCATCCAATTCATACCCTTACTATATATGATGTAAGCTGATATTTTCGATTATATTTGCATGTTCTTGTTTACTACCCATTATACTGATTTGGTACTAAATAAAATCATGAAGAACAATTCGAACATCACTGCTTAATGCCAAGATGCTTGATACGCATTTACTAATATAGCACTTGTAACAACTTTCCCAAAAACTTCTTACTAGTGTCTTATTATTTTTTTTTCTAACAAGGTGCAGCTTTTAATGACTATCCTAAGGTCTCACGGCTTATAAATGATAGGGTTGGAATGTAAACCCTACTAACTTATTTTATACATGTTTCAGCCTCTTGGTCAGTGCAAAATGCTTCAAAAGAAGAAGAGATACAGAGAGGAAAAAAATGAGGAAATACAGATGTTTCCCCCATTCATTTTCTTTTGCCTCTTATATCAGCTGCACAATCAGTTCTAGGAAAGGAATTAAGGCTAGAAGATTGCCCCAAACTCAATGCGGATGCTGATAACTAAAGGTAAATTGTAACCACTTTGCACTTCATGAGAATTTGTGGAATTCAATGTACAGCTCAGGAAAACTTGTTTCCTTATCTAGTTAATGTGCTTTCTAATCTCTGAGAAGCAGGACACAGAAGTAAGGATGCTGGTGTTTTTCATCATTCCAGTTTAAAGCACTATTTCTTCTGCTTCTTGAGAAGTAATACAACTGTCAAGTCAATCAATACTCCTACTGACTCTTCTCTGGAAATCAATAAGGTGAGAACATTTGTCCTGAGGTGACTTAAGCACTTATTCACTCTGGAGTCTTATGGATAAATTCAAATGTATGGTGATATAATCCTTGAGAATAGACAAGTTTTGGTGTGTGCTGGCATTTTTGAGAAAGATGAATTTGAGGCCCAGACTTTCCTTAATCAGTTTTCAATTTGTTTAGCAATGCAATTTTCATAACCAACGCTTTGATGCAACTCTGCTGACAGAGCTTCTTCCTCTCCATGCAATTTTTTTCTTTCCTACTATTTCTCAAATGTGTATTTTACAATGAAAATATATACCACAGTTGTTAATGGGAGCTGTGAATTAATGTATTTTTCTGGTGGAGTGTTGAGGCAGAGATCGATTTTCATGGTATCCTGTAAGAAAGAAGAAAAAGCAATTTTAAACTAAATTTTTACAAAATATCTATAGATTTAATGTTGTCCCCATCTGAGTCCCAACAGAAATTATGTAAAACCGACAAAGATATTCTTTTGAAAACTAAGTAAAAGAGAGGAAGTGTAACTAGATTATTCAAAAAGAAGAAGATACATGTCTGTGTGCTGGAGATTAAGGGACACTTGCCCTAAGACCGTGGTTCTCAAGCATTGGTATGTATCAGAATCACCTGAAGAGAAGATAAAGGACTCTGAGACCTAAGTTTGTTGAGATAGGTTGACTCATGCCTTTATGGTTTTAAGTTCCCAGGTGATTCTGAAGCTCATCAAGGTTTCAGAATCACTGCTCCTGCAGACATCCAGACAAATTCTAAAACTATAGTAATTAAACCAGAGTGGTACTGGCACAAGAAAATATTAAAAAACAACAACAACAAAAAAAAAACTAAAGAAACAGACTGTAGAAAGCCTAGAAACATACTGGCCTATATGAATTCTTCATATATAAAGACAGTAAATTGCAGATCAGTGGGAAGGGACTATTCAAAATTGATGCCAGGACCATGGTATCTATATTACAATAAAATTGGAGTCCAAAGATAGAGAAAATTAAAGAAAACTATAAAAAGCAAAATTTTACAGCTTTTTTTTTAAAAAAAAAACCTTATGACCTGTATGACCTTAGTGTAAGGAAAGACTTCTTAAAGTTTATAAAGCACAAATTATGAAGAATACATTAATAAGTTTTCACGGAGCTTCTTTCAGCCAAAGTCACCATAAATATGAAAACAAGTAGCCACAAAGCAACAAAAGATATTTGTAGCACATAGGATTAGTGTCTTGAATAAATCAAGGACTCCTACAAATCACTAGGGAAAAAATAAGCAATCCGACAAGAAATAAGCAAAAAGCTTAAATGTGCATTTTTAAAAAATTTACCACCTGGGTGAATCTTTCCATTATTTACTTCAATGGAGAAGACTATAGAAGAAACAGGTTCAAGAAGAGAAAATCTAGACTTCTTTGATGAACATGTTAAGACTGAGGCGACTCACCCATCGTTGCATAATTAAATGAGAAATGTTTGTGAAAAAAAGAAAACATTATACATAATGTTAAGACATGTTGTGATTGTAGAAGGATTGAAGTCAAAAAATTGCATCTTGGTCCAAAGAAATAAAAATCTTCAAAAAATATTATTAATGAACTACCTTACCTTGTCAAGTAGCATATTTTCAGCAGACTTTACAATATGGCTGCTCTTGCATATACTGAAATTTCTTGTAGACAGTTCATTGCTTAGGGTTATGATGTTCCACTATGCTTTTTTTTTTAAGTTTTATTAATTCAGATCTAGAATATCTATTCCTATAAAACTGTACAGGCAAGTACACTCTTATAGCACATATGCCCATCTGCGTTTGCATGGCAACAAAACTTGGGCTTAAATTTTCATCACAATTAGAGGACAAATACTTCAGAAACTTCACCAGAAGTTTCAGGTTATATATATATATATATAGGCTGTAGTTGGATGATTGGCTTTGCTTTCTATTTTTAAAGATTTAAAGGGAATAAATGGGTACAGACAGTTATGCAACAGATATCCTCCATCCAAACTAACGAAAAGTTAATATAAAATATAGCATTGTGGATAAAATGGAAATCTAAAAGCCATGAACATTAGAAAGTTTTACTTTCTTTTCTTGTATGTGTACAAATTTATAAGGTACATGAGATATTTTAATACAGGCATGCAATAGGAAATAAATGCATCATGGGGAATGGCATATTTATCCTATAAAGCATTTACCCTTTGAATTATAAACAATTCCATTATACTCTTTATTTTTAAATGTACAACTAAGTTATTATTGACTCTAGTCAGCCTATTGTGCTATCAAATACTAGGTCTTTTTTATTCTTTCTATTTTTTTTTTTTTTTGCACCTGTTAACCATCCGTATCTCTCCCCACATCGCAGCCTCCAACTAACCTTCCCAGTCTCTGGTAACCATCCTTCTACCTTCTCTGTCCATGTGTTCAGTTGTTTTGATTTTCAAATCCTATAAATAAGTGAGAAGATGTGGTGTTTGTCTCTCTGTGCCTGGATAATTTCACTTAACATCATGATCTCCATTTCCATTTGTGTTGATGCAAATGACTAGATCTCATTCTTTTTATGGCTGAATGGTACTCCATTGTATATATGTGCTACATTTTATTTAGCCATTCATCTGTTGATGGACACTTAGGTGGCTTCCAAATCTTAGCTATTTTAAACAGTACTACATCAAACATGGGAATACAGATATGTCTTCAATATACTGTTTTCCTTTCTTTTGGTATATACCCAGGAGTGGGATTGCTGAATCATATGGTAGCTCAATTTTACTTTTTTGAGGAACTTACAAACTGTTCTCCATAGTGGTTGTTCTAATTTACACTCCCACCAACAGTGTCCAAGGGCTCCCTATTCTCCACATCCTCTCCAGCATTTGTAATTGCCTGTCTTTTGGATAAAGCCATTTTAACTGGGAGAAGGTAATATCTCCTTGTAGTTTTTATTTTTATTTTTCTGATGATCAGTGATGTTGAACACCTTTTCATTCATGTGTTTGCCATTTGTATGTTTTCTTTAGAGGAATGTTTATTCAAATATTTTGTCCATTTTTTGATCAGATTATTAGACTTTTTCCTGTAGAGTTGTTTGAGCTCCTTATATATTCAGATTATTAATCCCTTGTCAGATAGGTAGTTTGCAAATATATTCTCCCATTCTGTGAGTTGTCTTTTCACTTTGTTCATTGTTTCCTTTTCTGTGAAGAAGGTTTTTAACTTGATGTGATCCCATTTGTCCATTTTTGCTTTGGTTTTCTGTGCTTGTGGGGTTTTGCTGAATAAATCTTTGCCCAGACCAATGCCCTGGAGATTTTCCCCAATGTTTTCTTGTAGTAGTCTCATAGTTTGGGGTCTCAAGTCTGTCTTCAATTCATTTCTGTTTTATTTTTATATAGTGATAGACAGGGGTTTAGTTTTACTCTTCTGCCTATGGGTATCCTGTTTTCCCGGTACCATTTATTGAAGAGACTGTCTTTTCTCCATGCATATTTTGGCAACTTTCTCAAAAATGAGTTCACTATAGGTGTGTCTATTTTTTTCTGCATTATCTTATTCTGTTGCCTTGATCTAGGTGTCTGTTTTTATGCTAGTGTCATGCTGTTTGGGTTACTATAGCCCTATAGTATAATTTGAAGTCAGGTAATGAGATTCTTCCAGTTTTTATCTTTTTGCTTAGGATAGCTTTGACTATTCTGGATCTTTTGTGGTTCTATATAAATATTAGGATTTTTTTCTATTTCTGTGAAGAATGTCATTGGCATTTTGATAGAGATCACATTGACTCTGTAGATTGTTTTGCATAGTATGAACATTTTAACAATATAGATTCTTCCAATCCATGAACATGGAATTTTTTTTTCTGATGTTCTCTTCTTTTCAATTTCCTTCATCAGTGTTTTGTAGTTTTCATGACAGAGATCTTTCACTTCTCTGATTACATTAATTCCTAGGTATTTAATTTAATTTTATGTGTGACATAAATGGTGTTACTTCTAAAATTTCTTTTTCACATTGTTCACTGTAGGAATACAGAAATCCTGTTGAATTTTGTATGTTGATTTTATATCCTGCAACCTACTGAATTTTTTTTAACAGTTCTAATAGATTCCTATGAAGTTTTTAGGTCTTTCCAAATATAAGATTATATCATCTTTTTCGTTTTCAATTTGAATGCCCTTTATATTTTTCTCTTATCTTATTGCTGTAGCTAGGACTTCCAGTACTACATTGAATAACAGCAGTGACATTGGGTGCCCTTGTCATGTTTCACATCTTAGAGAAAAGACTTTCAATTTTTCAGTATGATAATAGTAAGTCTGTCATATGTAGCTTTTATTATGTTGAGGCATGTTCCTTCTATCCTCAGTTTTTTTAAGGCTTTTATCATAAAGGAATTATGAACTTTATCAAATGCTTTTTTATCATCAACTTAAATAAGGTTTTCATCCTTCATTTTTTGATATGATGTACCACATTGATTGATTTGAGTATATTAACCCATCCTTGCATCCCAGGGGTAAATACCACTTGGTCATAATAAATGATCTTTCTAATGTATTGTTTAATTTGGTTTGCTAGTGTTTTGTTGATGATTTTTGCGTCAATATTCATCAGAGTTATTGGCCTGTAGTTTTATTTTTTTTTAATGCATCTTTGTTTCATTTTGATATCAGGGTAATACTGGCCTTATACAGAGGAAATATTTCTTCCTCCTCTGTTTTTGGAATAACTTGAGTAGGATTGGTATTAATTATTCTTTAAATGTTTAGCAGAATTCAGCAGTGAACCATCAGGTCCTGGGCTTTTATTTAGTGGAAGACTTTTTATTACAGCTTTAATCTCATTACATGTTATTGGTCTGTTCATGTTTTGGATTTCTCCCTGGTTCAATGTTGATAGGCTGTAGTGTATTTAGGAATATGTCCATTTCTTCTAGATTTTTCAATTAATTGTCATATAGTTGCTCATAGTAGCAATTAATGATCCTTTGAATTTCTGTAATGTCTCCTTTTTCATTTCTGATTTTATTTATTTAGATCTCTCTTTTTTCTTAGTCTGGCTAAAGGTTTGTTAATATTGTTTAACATTTCAAAAAACCAACTTTTTGTTTTATTCATTTTTTGTATTGTTTTGTTCATTTTGATTTCGTTTATTTCTGGTCTAATCTTTATTATTTCTTTTCCACATTTGATGAATATTTTAGCTGGATGTAGTATCCCAAAGTCAAAGTGTTGTTGTTTTTTTTTTCCTTCAGCACTTTAAATATGTCACAGCTCTCTCTCCTAGCCTGTAAGGTTTCCGCTAAAAGGTCTGTTTCCAGATGTGTTGGAACTCTATTGTATGTTATTTGCTTCTTTTTTCTTGATGCTTTGAGCATCCTTTCTTTATCCTTGACCTTGAGGAGTTTGAGTATTAAATGCCTTGAGGTAGTCTTCTTTGAGTTAAATCTGCTTGGGGCTCTATATTGACATCTTCCTTTAGATTTGGGGAGTTCTCTGTTATACTTTTGAACAAACTTTCTATGTTGAATGTCTTTGAGCTTCCTCATCATGGCTATTTTGAATTCTCTGTCTGAAAGGTCACATATCTCCTTTTCTTCAGGATTGGTCCCTGGTACCTTATTTATTTAATTTGGTGAGTTCATGTTTTCTTGAATGGTGTTAATAATAGTAGATGTTCTTCAGTGTCTGGGCATTGAAGAGTTAGGTATTTATTGTAGCCTTCACTGTCAGGGCTTATTTGTAGCCATCCTTCTTGGGAAGGAATTCTAGATATTTAAAAGGACTTGGATGTTATCTAAGCTGTATCTACTTTAGGAGGCACTCCAAGCCTAGTAACGCTGTGGTTCTTGTAGACTTATGGAGGTAACACCTTGATTGTCTTGGACCAGATCCAGTAGAATTCTCTAGTTATCAGGCAGAGACTCGTGTTCTCTTTCCTCACTTCCTCCCATACATACAGAGTTTCTCTCTCTTTGTTGTGAGTCACCTAAAGTTAGGGGTGGAGTGACACAAGCACCCCTGTGACCACCACTACTGTGACTACACTGGGTCGGCAGTGACCCTGAGGCCAGTACAGCACTGGATCTCACCCAAGTCCTGCTGTAACCACTCCCTGGATGCTGCCTGTGTTCACTCAAGGCCCTGGGGCTCTATAATCAGCAGCTGGCAAATCCAGCCAGGTCTGTATTATTCCCTTCACATCAGCAAGGTTCTTCTAGCCGTGGGTGGGTCCAGAAGTACCATCTGAGAGTCAGAAATTAGACTTAAAAACCTTAGAAGTCTACCCAGTATTCTACACCCAAGCCACAAGACTCAGTTTTTCCCAGTCTTCCCTTCCCTTTCCAAAGGTAGAGGATCCTCACCAACAGCCACTGCCACCCTAGGCCATGAGGAGTACTGCCAGACTACACTGCCCATGTTCTTTCAAGGCCTCTTAAGTCAGATTGTCCTGGATGCTGCCTGGCCTGGAACTCACCTTTCAGAACAGTGGATTCCCTTCTGGCCCAGGGCTGCTTCAATAAGCCATCCAAGAGTAAGGTCCTTGAATTAGGGACCCCAAGAGCCCACTTGGTACTCTCCTTCCCTGTGGCTGTGCTGGTATCTGAAGCCAGCAAGTCTTAGAGGCTCACCCAAGGCCCTTGATGTAGTACCTGAGTATTGCTGCTGGTTATTCATGGCCCAAGATCTCTTCAGTGAGCAGGTAATAAATGTTGCCAGGACTGGGTTTTCTCCTTTAAGGCAGTGGGTTCCCTTCTGGCCCAGGGTATGTCTAGAAACATCATCTAGGAGCAAAGGCCTAGAACAGGGGCCTCATGACCCTGACCAGTGCCCTATCCTGCTTGGCTAGCTGGTATCCAAGATGCAAGACAAAGTCCTGCCCCCTCTTTCCTCTCCTCAAGTAGAAGGAAGCAGTATCTTTTGGAACCGCAAGCTGTGCAGCCTGGGGTTAGGGGAGGGGTGATGCCAGTACTCCACTGGCTTCCCCAGCTGCTGTCTCAGTGTGTCAGGTGCAATCCCAGTCCACTGTTGCTGGGCCTAGTTCAGTGCCAGGACAAACCTAAGAGTTGCAGTCCTTATGGCCTAGACTGCCTTTCAAGTTTAGCTGGAGATACAGAGCACCGTAGCCCTCAGTGGTGAGGTTTATGGGAACTCAAGTTTAAACCACTGGGATGCACAATTTCCTTTTAGCTAGGGCTAGTTTAAATGCTCCTTCAGCGGGCCGGCATCACCTGAGTTTGGTCCAGGTTTCCTTTCTGCCCTAATTGGACAGCACCAAGTCAATGCCTCACAATTGCTCTTTTCTCCCTCCCTCAGTGCCCAGAGATGCTCTGCACACCATGCAGCTGCTTCTGGTGTGGAGGAGCAGTGGTGTCAGCAATTCAGGACTGATTTTTCTATCCCTTCAGTGCCAGCATTAATCACAGAAGCCAAGAAATAGAAAGAATCTAAGTGTCCAGTGACAGATGATTGGATAAAGAAATCGTGCTACACACACACACACACACACACACACACACACACACACACGCACACACACTGGAATAGCATTCAGCCTTAAAAAAAAAAAAGGAGATTCTGCCATTTGCAACAATGTGGATAAACCTGGCAGACATTATGCTAAGTAAAATAAGCCAGGGTGGAAACTTAAGTAGTTGATGGTCATTACTGGTAACTTGATTTTGAATCAAAAATTATTTTGCTATCCCCCTTTCCAGCTTCTTGATTAATTTAATTAAAAAGATAATAAGCTTGAAAGAAAACTATTTTAAAAACTGCTTCCACTTGAACTGTTGATCTTTAAGAAATCAGAGCCTTCTAAATATCGTTCAACCAAAACCAAATTATTGAATAGAAGACTAAGGCTGGGTCGGGCATGAAAAATTAGCTGGGCGTGGTGGTGGGCACCTGTAATCCCAGCTACTCGGGAGGCTGAGGCAGGACAATCGCGTGAACCTGGGAGGTGGAGGTTGCAGAGAGCCGAGATCGGGCCATTGCACTCCAGCCTGGGCAACAGTGCAAGATGTGTCAAAAACAAACAAACGAACAAAAAGACTAAGGCTGAAGACTATAGTTGTCATTCCTAACAAGGTTTTAAAATGTTTATTTTCTAATTGTATAAATAAATGTCCTAAAGTTCAACATATATGATACATTTATGCTAATATGATCTTCGTTGACATTCTCTTACATACTTTGCTTCATATTGAATTTTATTCAAACAGTATGTCTTCCACTAATTCAAACCTCTTGCTTAATAGACAAGCAAACACAATCCCAAGGAGGTTAGTTGACTTGCCTAAGATCACAGAGTCAAATCAACTTACCTGAAAAATAAAAATATTACATTTCTTTGTAGGATATAAGTGTGTCTAAAGTCTGCTCCCTCATTGTCTTCATGTCGTCAATAACCTCAGAGTTACAAACATGAAAGTGAAATGATAAGGTCTGAAGTGGTAAATCTGGTTTACAATCATGGATACATATAGTTATTTAACTGCCGACAGAATAGATTTGTGGTAGTCATTAAGGTTTTGTGGCAAGAAATAAACTGGCAATGTCTCCTCATTTACTTCTCTATATAAGACTCTATTCTATTCCAGATTTGAAACAGTGACATCAATAACCTTTTCTTTCCCTCTAGATTCAGAACAAATTGAGAATTACAGACAGGAAACAGATGAGAATCAAAATGTCAACTTAATTATTAATAAATCTGGACCAGAGAGGGCGACTTGGATATAAGACCCCAAACTATGCCTCCAAAAACCTACCCCTACTCAGTCACAGCTGTCAGTAGGGCACAGAATCTCTGCTCCAAGCTCCACAGCAGCAAGAAAAGGAGAATGCAAACTGCAGATAGACATGCTGATCCCAGAGAAAGACCAAACAACATACCAGGCAGTGCTCATACACTAAGAGTTTTTCTACTCTTCCTCCTGTGGGGAGATAGAAGAAAAGAACAGAAAAATATATCTACCATTTCTCTTCTGAGAAATAGTACTGAAGATATCTCATGGAAACTTAAGGTTAGTGACATAGGGTGTGCATTTATTATTGGAGTTGTAGCAAGAAAGCAATGACACACTTCAAATGGTGGGCTGAAGGGATTGATGGAAAGACTTTTCATAATGCTAAGGCAGTGCTAAAGGAGAGAAACAAGGGACAGTGATGCGGCCTGAAGCTCACAAGAGCAGATTGTATGTTGACATCTCTAAGGCCTAAGTGGAAGCGGTGGGGAAGGTTGTTGCCAGAACATGGCAATAGCTGTGGCTTTAGGAGAGAAGAACAAGCAACTGTCAGACCATGGCCAGAGAGGAAGGAACCCGGGGAGCAAATACTCCAACCTCCCTCTACTCATCGTTGATTATCCTGCCAGTACTGCTCATCCACCATCAGCACTGCCACCACCATCACCATCAAGGAGAGCATGGTTGATGCTGTTCAGAGAAGCCGGTCTCCCAGAGGATGGGGCACAATGGAGAGTGGTAAAAGTTGCATCCAACCCAGCCCCAAACACATGTGAATACATCAACTCACAAAAGGGAATCTATACTACAACAGTTGGATTACATCATAGCTACCTGCCTTCAGGGCTCAACTGGCAAGGGAAAAGTGTGTATCAGATCTTTGGACAACAATAGGAATAATAATCAGATTAAGTAATTACAAGAAACAACTTATTGACAGAGTTTTAAAAATTATTGATTTAAGTGTGGACGAGAGTTTCTAACTAACTTTTAACATCTCCTAACATTAAATATCTCTGATGCAATTTATATGAGTGTTAGAAAATTCATGAAATAGTCATGGAGATAGATGCATTATTTCAATGCAAATGGCAGTTGATAAAAGTGATGTAGGGAACATTTGCCTATTACACATATATGTGTGTATAAGAAGAGTTTCTGAGTGAAAAGTTAATTTCGATGCCCTGGAAAAGAAGGAAGAACATGCAAGTAGCAGTGGGGGACACATTAAACATCCAGAGTTTTCTTCTAAATATGATATCACTTGGACTCAGCTCAGTTTTCTTCCCCAAAAATGTGAAGTCCACTGCTAAGACTTGGCTTCCACATTGTCATTTGTTTGGCTAAAAACTAGAAACGTTTAGCTAAAAACTAGACTTCTGTCACTATTTTGTCAACATTTGAAATCCTCTTCAGGTGATTTGCCTTTTAGAAAACCCCAACAGATGTTTTCTAAAAAAGGAAAACTTTTCCCCTAACAGATTAAAAGTAAGGGGGAATATAATTATTCTTTCTTTTAGGCAATGTCTATGCAAACCTAACTCCAAGGAAAGAATGAACCATCCCCATCATTTACCCTGACAATCATGGTCAACTCATGAATCACAAAAGCATCAACCAAAGAAGCTGCTTGATGATTGCTATACCTCTTTCCATGGTCTCCTACCTGTCTCCACCTGTACACCATTTGTTTCATCGTGCGCGCGCGCGTGTGTGTGTATTTCTAAAAGATCAATTTAGAGTGTGTTCATTTTGGAGCAATGTCTGAGTTGTGCTCTGGCAGTTCTAATTCAGTAATCATTTTTTTTTCAGGCATTGTGTATTTTTTTAATCTCTGAAAGGACATTCAGTGATTTATGAAGCTTCACAATGAAATTTGAGTTGAGAATTTCAAAACATAGATTTAGATAAAGCAACGACAAAACAACAACAAATGCCTGTGATCTTAAAGGATCACTGTCATTCATTCAATAAAATTTTACTGTTTCTGCAATATGCTAGGCATAGAGTATATCGAGGAGAGATGCACAGATGTAACACAGACCCAGTCTACCAGGAGAGATAAACAGGTTTAAACAATCCCAATACCCTCTGGTAAGCATTATGTGTAGACCCTGCCAGGTGCCTACCTATTTTTAACATGCTTTTTCTTTCTTACTAGTAGACGCTCAATTTTAATTAACGTAGCAATGCAACCAGTGAAAAATGCTTGATTTCCTAGACTCCTGTGCCTACAGGTGTATACAATAGATAAATGAGATTAAGGCAGAAAATGATTGCCTTCTGAACAGAGGCAAAATCTCTCTAGAATATATCCCTTAGCTCCTTGCCCCTTTGCTCTTCTCCCATCTTCCCAGGAATGTGGGTTAGAGTTAAGAAGTGCAGCAACCATTGTGCAACTGCAAAGCAACAAGTAAGAGGTAAGGACAGTAGAGTAACACTATGAAAAAGATAGGGTTCTGGCCGGGCACAGTGGCTCATGCCTGTAATCCCAGCACTTTGGGAGGCTGAAGCCGGCAGATCACCTGAGGTCGGGAGTTCGTGACCGTTTGACCAACATGGAGAAACCCCGTCTCTACCAAAAATACAAAAATTAGCTGGGCATGATGACGGGTGCTTGTAATCCCAGCTACTCAAGAGCCTGAGGCAGGAGAATCGCTTGAACCCGGGAGGCGGAAGTTGCAGTGAGCCGAGATCACGCCGTTGCACTCCAGCCTGGGCAACAAGAGCGAAACTCCATCTCAAAAAAAGGAGAAAAAAAAAGATAGAGTTCTTAATATATCAATCAGTAACCCAGCATGGCCTCTACAGAATTTTTATTGCATATGACAAATCAACTGCAATCTGTTTAAGCCATTACCAACTGATACTGGCTATGATAGAAGAATGCTTCATTTCCTATAAAGCACGAAAAGAGGAAGCAAAGAGAAATTTTCACAAGAGAACACTGGCATTTAAAATTTAAGCATCCTGTAGGGGGAAGGAAGGAGGAGACAGCAGAGGTTAAAGGTAAATGGGAACCGGAATCAGTATGTTTGCACCCATATTGAGTTTCTACAGTATAGAAACCTACACTGTACATGTGGGGGCAAGTTTAATTTCTCTCTACCAGTTTCCTCATCAGTAGTGGAGTATTTATTGTACCTGCTTTATGGCATAGTTGTAAATGTAAAAGAGTGATCACCAGTAAAGCTGCTACTGAAACCATGCTGGGCACCTCATATGGCAGGTGTGTATGGGAGTACAGGAGTTTTGGCTGCTTCCTCATAGCTACACTCCTAATGGCAGCTGTACATCGTGCATACTGGCTGCTTGTTGTCAGATTTTTCTAGATGGATCTGCATTGTCTACCAATTCATTTAGGATTAAGCAGAGCTAATTTTTTTAAGTCCTTGCCACAGGATTTGGTCAAGTAATTTGTAGGTTGAAGTCAGTACAGTCATCAGTTATAGGCCATCGATGAATGCCTGAATAGACTTGGTTTTCATTTCTTTGACTATTTATCAATGCATGTACTTTTCCTCTCTCTCACTGCCATTCTGTTACAAGACAGTTTCTGTTAGATTGATCACTCCTATTCAGTTATTTTCTCTACTTGACCAAAAGTGTTCCTAACCCTCTAAGGCATCTAACTTTCCCCTAAGACGGCTCCATGCATGTGACTTTGTTTTTAAATGTACTTGAGATTTTGTTTTGATTCACACATGATGAGGCCAACAGAGGAGGAAACAATTGCATTGAGAAGAATATTTTTTTACAGCTCCCAAGAAGAGAGGGATGCCATGTGCAAAGGTTAATTTTATGTGTCAACTTGACTGAACCACAATATGCTCAAATAACCGATTAAACCTTCTTTCTAGTGTGTCTCTGAGGGTGTTTCTGGAAGAGATGAGTGTTTGAATTGGTGAACTCAGTAAAGCAGATGGCCCTCTGCAGTGTGGGTGGGCCTCATCCAATCTGTTGTGCGCCTGAATAGAACAAAAAGGAGGAGAAGGTAGAATTTGTGCTCCCTCTGCTGACTACTTGAGCTGGGACATCAATAATCTCCCCTCAGAGCTCCTGGTTCTCAGGCCTTCAGACTCAGACTCAACCTGGAATCTACACAGTTGGCCTCTGGCCCTGAGGCCTCCACATTACACCACCAGCTTTTCTGTGTCTCAAGCTTGCAGAAAGCAGATTGTGGAACTCCTCGGCCTCTATAAATGCGTGAGCTAATATTGGTTCCGAGGCAGGAGAATAGGGCCTGGAGGCAGGGAACCTAAGGACTTCCTGGTACTAAATCAAATGGAAACACTTCAGCTATGACAAGCGCTATACCCTTCATTTACATAGGGCTTACACTGAGTAAATGAAGTAACTGTACTTCGTTCTCTTCATTTACATAGGGTATACACTGAGTACATGACTGTCACTTTAGCCTCTTCATTTACATGGGGCATACACCAAAATTTTGTAACCGGGGCCCTTGAGCGCTTGTGATGGCCCGTTCCCGCCCTGTGGAGTGTGCTTTCATCTTCAATAAGTCTCGCTTTTGTTGCTTCATTCTTTCCTTGCTTTCCCTTTTGTTGCTTCATTCTTTCCTTGCTTTGTTTGCATATTGTGTCCAATTCTTTGGTCAAAACACCAAGAACCTGGACACCCTCGACGGGTAACAATTCTGTTTCTCTGAAGAATCCTAACTAAGGCATCATACCATGCAGAGTCACACAGAGAAGCGCCAGGCTCAGTCATGGGGCAGAAAGAGCAAGGGGAAGAGCCTTGATGATGGCTTTGATGGGAAGGAATGAGTGAGGCCAAGTAAGCCATTTAGGCTTAGCAGTTTGAGGCATTTTGGAGAGCCCCATAGGGGTAGTCCCTAGTTGTCTGGTACCTGGCCCTGGGATGACTAAGGCAGAGGAATATTGTCTCCTGTAGTAGAAAAACCAGATAGAGTTGGTAGTACCAAGTGTGGGCTCTGCATTGGTTGGTTTGCACATCAAAAGTTTGTTCACAGGTAAGTCCTTTTACTATCTGTGGGAACTAGTCAGCCCTGAGGTCAGTGAGGCTTCAACATGTCAAAGCTTCACAAAATATAGAAAACGAAAAACATGCTAATACAGACTTAGGCCCTGGTTTGGTGTTTCTTGATTCATGGTATTTCAACTACATCTATTTTAAATTTTCTTTTGTGCTGTGTGAATGCCCGGTCCTAATAATCTTACACACACACACACACACACACACACAGACTATGCATTGTTAAAAACATATGTTTTACAAAATAAAAATATTCAAGTATTCAGATTGTTTCGGCTAGACTCTTTTGGAATATTTACTTTTCAGGTGGCTGCTGTCATTTTTCACTCTCTCAGACATGTGAAAAGGAATGCTTCATCAGTTAAGACATTGAGATATGCCGCAGTTTACATTTAAGCAGGAATAACTGTAATGCCTACACAGTTACAGCTAATATAATATATTAAATTATTCTGTATTACCCTCCACACCCAAATACTGATCATTTTACTATCTCACTCAAAATAACATCTGATAAAAATATACCTGTTTATATATACATACATGGTATATTTATATTTATAAATACATATATATATATATACATGTAGGTATATATATATACCTACATGGTATATATATTTATAAATACATATATATATGTATTATGTATATATACATACATATATACATATATATAAATACATATATATATACATATATATATATACATGTAGGTATATATATATACCTACATGTGTATATATAAATATAAATATACATTTTTAAAAGATGCTGTTGTTATATATCTGCATACACATTCTAAGCGGTAAATATTTTTTCTCCACATATATATGTATATGTGTCTCTTAGAATACATATGTATATATGGGGAGAAAAATATATATATATATATACACAAGTATAGCAAATCCTAAGGGACAATACAGGGTTTTTCCAATGAAATTCTATAATTTTTTTTTCAAATGTCATCTAACCTTCTTTTTCTGTAGAATTGTAAACACTCTGAATAGGAACGGTATCTACCTTATTCATTCTCCATCCCTAGCACCTAACTCTACACTTGACATAGTAGAAGCTCAACAAACATTTGTTGAAATAATGAATAATGAAGAACTTAATGCAAATAATGAGACATATGGACATGGGCATATTTTCAGTCTGTGGGAAAAAATTTCTGTGGAATTCTTCTGTTAAATTAAGTCCCTACAGCTCACTTCCCCATTTCTTGCAGGCACAGGAAGATATGTCAAGAACAGTCATATTAACCACTAGAATACTACAGAAATCTCTGCTACTAAATTTTTCCTACCTGACCTCCAGCCAAACTCCCAAATTTTAGACTGGTATTTACCTGAACTTGCACTTCTATAACTCAGTAGAGTTTGTAAATCTCTGTTAGTACATGATAGCATTTAATATTCACCAACTACCTGAGTTGTAATTAGGATAAGCCCATGACCCTATCGGCTCAGGTATTCACACAATCATGGCCTCAGAGATTTTTGTACTTTAAGAGGAAAAAAATCAAATCACTTGAAGTGAGTGGGAATTTGAGCCATGGCACTGGGCACTTCATTAGGCTACTGCACTTAGAAATGTACAATCTCAAAGACAAAAGAGGCAGCTCAAATTATCCTGTCCACCTACAAGTTGCATAAAAAAGAAATACTTTGCACCGAATGTTAAATAACGCACCCAAACAGCCAGCAAACACCAGGGCAATGATTCAAGTTCCAATGGCCTGTTTTCTTTCAACCTGTCTGGTTGAAAGGGGTCCATTTGAATTATTAATATAATAATAAAATTACTAAACTGAAGTTCTTTCAAGTCATTGACCTAAGGAATGAACTATTTTGTGCCTTCACTCTCTGTATCTTTCTCAGATTGGGAGATTCCCTATATTCTCATGCAGTTAGCTTTTCAATCTTCTCCATACACACACACACACACACACACACACACATACACATATACATATATATATATATACACACACATATGTATATATATATACACACATATGTATGCATATGTGTGTATATATATATATACACACACACACATATATGTATATATATTTTTTGAAACAGAGTCTCACTCTGTCACCCAGGCTGGAGTGTAATGGTGCGATCTTGGCTCACTGCAACCTCCACCTCCCAGGTTTAAGCAATTCTTCTGCCTCAACCTCCCAAGTAGCTGGGATTACAGGTGTGTACCACCATGCCTGGCTAATTTTTGTATTTTTAGTAGAGACAGGGTTTCACAGTGTTGGCCAGGCTGGTCTTGAACTCCTGACCTCAAATGATCCACCAGCCTCAGCCTCACAAAGTGCTGAGATTACAGGCATGAGCCACCTCGCTCAGCCCCACTCCTCTCCATATAATTTGAAGAGCGATCTAATAAGCATATTTACTTTCAGTCACTGGGGTACTGAAAAATGCTTTGAAACTGGCTTTCCATCAGTAAAAGTCCTGCTTTGTAGCATTTGCCAATTTCTGTGATGTAAACACTCCCACCATTGCCAATTTTAAGGATGACTGTCTTTAACAATGCGATTACAAAAGTCCTGCATAATTAACAATCAGTGACTGATTGTTAAAGACAGCTACCCTTAAAATCAAATAAAAAAGGGCAATAAGTTAAACTTCACCAGTCAAATCGCTGAACATATCTTGAATGCCTGCATGATTCAGTCACATCACTGGTGAAGTTTAATTTATTGCCCTTTCTGAAAGGCATTTGTATTTACAAAGCCAACGCTACTCAAAGTATGGTCCCACTGGGCGCATCCCATTACCTGAAAGCTAATTGGGAATGTAACTTATTGGGCCCCACTCTAAACTTACTGAATCAAAATCTTTGGCAGTGGGGCTCAGAAATCTCTATTTTAAAGGGCATTCAAGTTATTCTCATGCAAGCTACAGTTTGAGCTCTGTACTGAAGGATTTCACAGTATCTAACATATAGTTGCTGTCTGTATTAGTTGCTAGGGCTACCATAACAAAGTACCCAGATCGAGTGGCTTAAACAACAGAAATTTATTGTCTCACAGTTCTGGAGGCTAAAATTCCATGACCAATGTATCAGTAGGGTGGCTTTCATTCTGAGATCTTTCCTTGGCTTATAAGTGGCC
The DNA here is from genome assembly GCA_963574635.1 of Cheracebus regulus. Classification (NCBI taxonomy): domain Eukaryota; kingdom Metazoa; phylum Chordata; class Mammalia; order Primates; family Pitheciidae; genus Cheracebus; species Cheracebus regulus. The sequence continues at coordinate 68,134 of CAUYQU010081527.1, forward strand.
ATCTTCTCCCTTTGTCTGAACATGGTCTTTCCTATGTGTGTGACTGTATCATAATGTCCTCTTTTTATAAAGACAACAGTCATATTGGACTACGGCCCAACCAAATGACCTCATTTAACCTTAGTTATCTCTTTAAAGATTCTGGCTCCAGTCACTTTCTGAGGTACTAGGGTTTGGGACTTTAGCATTTGAATTTTAGAGGAACACAATTTAGCTTATAACAGTATTTAATAAATATTTGTTATATAAGTGAATAAACATAAGACGGGGAAAAATACAAAACCAGTTTGTTGAAAGGCAAGTACCCAAATACTAATTACTTCTGGATATGTGATTCATCTAGTGAGTTAGTCAGCTGGGAATGGTAGTTATCAAATTCATTCAGTAGTTATATGAAAACATACTCACAAATATGTGATTTTAGTTTTTATTAACTAATTTGTTTGCTATTCTTATGAAGTCTAGAGTTAAATACTTTACTTGGAAATACCTGCCTGAGTAGACCTAACTGATGTTTGACGTGATCATCTTGGTGCCCAAATTCAGCAGACCAGGTAAATCAGCTCCATTACGAAACAGGGGTAAAAGATAGCCTCTCTCTTCTGCATTCTTCCTTCTGCAATGTTAGATTTTATAAGCTGTTTTACAACTCGTAATATTGAGTAATGGTTTACAGACCCACATATACCCACACACATAATATGTAGAAATGTAATATGTAAATGTAGGAGTCTAATACATTCTCTCTTTTTTGATGTAATGATGTTTGCTATTTGGGGTCGCCCAATTATTAAACACTAATTTGAGGACATTTAATAAGCCTACCTTGTCAGATTCATTGAAATGTGTCCGACATGAGCATCTGGGTGCTTTATCTTAAAAGAGACAATACTTTAAGCTTTTAAGTAGTACTGTATCAGAAATCTCACATTCTGAAACTGTTTGTGATAAAATCATATTCTTAAAGTTTTCCAGTATATTCTTAAAGATTTATTTTGTGAATGTATCTTTTTTTTCTTTTTTCTTTTCTTTTCTTTTTTTTTTTTTTTTTTTTATTTTGATATGGAGTCTTACTCTGTCGCTCAGGCTACACTGCAGTGGTGTGATCTCGGCTCACTGCAACCTCCGCCTCCCAGGTTCAAGCAATTCTTCTGCCTCAGCCTCTTGAGTAGCTAAGAATACAGGTGCACGCCACCACACCCGGCTAATTTTTGTATTATTAGTAGAGATGGGGTTTCACTATGTTGACCAGGTTCATTCCAAACTCTTGACCTCAAGTGATCCATCTACCTCGGCCTCCCAAAGTGCTGGGATTACAGGCGTGAGCCACCCTGCCCAGCTGTGAACATCTCTTAAATGCTTGCATGAAAGATTTAGAATCATTCTTAATCTCTCTGCCATTCATATCTTGAATGTTTCCATATTTTATACATGAAGGAGGGCAAGTATGAAAATAATTTATTTTTAAAAATTAAGTTACAAGTGGCAAATATTACTCTAGGATCTCTAAATTTGTCAGATGGCTTTGAAGAGAAAAATAACATATTAGCAGACTCCCAGGCAGAAGCTAACATATCACCTTCAATTAAATGTAATGTGTCACATGATTTTTATAACGACGTGACAGGTAGTTCCCATGGCATATCAACCCAAAACTATTCAAATGCTTTGTGCAAGGCAACTGGCCTTTCTGAATTCAGGGCAACACATTTCCTCAAATAAAAAGGATAACAGACTTTCTGATTCTCCCTAGGAATTCCTGAAAAAGAACTGCATCATCCCAGAGGTGAAAGGGATATAGTTGTTCATGTAGTTCCACCTTTTACTTACATGGAACATCCCTCTACACTCTCCCTAAGAAGCTGTCAGTAGACTTTGTTTGCACACTTCCTACAACATATAGCACACTTGTTTCCTGGCCAGTATCTCATTGGTCCTATTCTGCACTCTAGAACTGCACTAAGTTACTGACTTGCCCACAAATTATAAAGCAAATACTCAAATTCCACTTTCAGAACATTTTATGTCTTCTTTCCTTCTGAATTAAAAAATAATCCCCAAATATTTGTCAAATAGCTTTGTAATGCCCCTTTACCCTCAATAAAGAAACATTTATTATGCAGCCATTTAAAGATTAGAACAAAAACCAAAAGTATTTCTTTCCTTGAAACTATGCTTTCTCTAGCTATTGTCTTAGTTCTCTTCTTGAATAACGCAAAGTTTCTGAAAACGTGCATTGTATGCTTATTTCTACTTCCCCACTTTCCATTAACTCTGGAGATAACTGGGCTCTCATCCCTGCAACACCACTGAAACTACTATTCTCAGTTGTATGGCGCTACCTTACTAAACTATCCATCTGATCACTCTTTTTTCTTTTCTTTTCTCTTCTTTTCTTTCTTTTTTTTTGAGACAGAGTCTTGCTCCATTGCCCAGGCTGGAGTGAAGTGGCATGATCTAGGCTCACTGCAACCTCTGCCTCCTGGGTTCAAGCAGTTTTCCTGCCTCAGCCTCCCAGAGTAGCTGAGACTACAGGCCCATGCCACCACGTCTGGCTAATTTTTGTATTTTTAGTAGAGATGGGGTTTCACCATGCTGGCCAGGCTGATCTTGAATTCCTGACCTCATGATCTGCCTGGGCGTCCCAAAGTGCTGGGATTATAGGTGTGAGCCACTGGCCACACTTTTCTTTTTAAAACTCTTTTTCTCCTGTCTCTTGTTTCCTTGGACACCTTTTTCTTCTTCTTCCTCCTCCTCCTTCTTTTTTCTTTTTTCTTTTTTTCTTTTTTTTTTTTTTTTTTTTTTTTGAGAGTCTCGCTCTGTCGCCAGGCTGGAGTGCAGTGATGCAAACTCGGCTTGCTGCAACCTCCACCTCCCAGGTTCAAGAGATTCTTCTGCCTCAAACTCCTAAGTAGCTGGGACTACAGACATGCACCACCATGCCCAGCTAATTTTTGTATTTTTAGTAGAGACGGGGTTTCACCGTGTTGACCAGGATTGTCTTGATCTTTCTACCTCATGATCCACCTGCCTCAGCCTCCCAAAGTGCTGGGATTACAGCCATGAGCCGCCGTGCCTGGCAAGACACAATCTTTACTGATTCTCAGCCATCTCCCTGGTCAACCCATTAAAATCCTCTTGGATTTATCTTGCTTGTTCACTCCTTGATACTTATCCAAGTTTTTCTCCTCCATTTTCTTCTCAGTTCTAAGGGGGTAAAAAAGCCTTCGTGATGTCTGTAAACCCCCTAAAATTGTATCCAAAAGTTTGTATGTGTATGTGTGTGTGCATGTTCTTAGGACTAAGAATATTTACTGAATACTCAAAGACTTCTTAAACTATGAAATGAAGCTCCACATTGCTCCTGGGATAATTTCATCTACTCCTATGATATCAGCTACCTTCTGAACACCATCACAAAGCAGCTCTACTGATGCCTCTCAAGTGCCTCAAATACAACACAAAGCAAATCAGCATTTTACCACCACCATTACATTTGTATCTCATACAGTATCTGCTGTCTTTGTGAATTCCATCACTACTCATCTGGTTTTCCAAAATATAAACCAAGGACTAATCCAATTCTCCCACTCTTACTCTCCAAATCCAACCGGATGAAGTCTTCTCAATTTGACACCTTTAGCATCTTCGGAATTCAGCTGCTTTTCATCCTTACAACTGCCTTATTTCAAGGTGACATCATTTCTCTAATCAATTAATTTAACAGATTTCTGATTGGTCTCCCTATCCCAAAAATTGTTCCTCTCCAATCTATTCTCTAATTTTCTGCTACATGTTTTATGCCAAAGTCACAATCTGATCCAGACACTTACCTATTTAAAGCCCAATTCAGATCCAGAAAATTATTCCCCTTACTATTTCCAAGGATTTTGAGGGCAAAACTATAACTTTTAGGATAATATGCAATGCTCTTCATTGCTTCTGCCTGAATGTTCAGCTCATCTCTTTGCACTCTTTTATTCCTGCCCTTTGTTTGCCTCCGTCTGCTGTCCTTACTCCCAGGACCACCTATGGCCCTCCTCATCCCCACTCACATGGCTAACTCCTACATATTCAAAACTCAGCTCAGATGTCACATCATCCATTCCTCTATTCATTCATTTAACAAATATTTGTTAGGTGCAATCTCTTTGCTAGACACCATGCAGGTCCTGAAGACATAGAATAACACCGGGGCTAGGCATGGTGGCTCAAGCCTGTAATCCCAGCACTTTGGGAGGCTGAGGCAGGCAGATCACGAGGTCAGGAGTTCATAACCAGCCTGACCAACATGGTGAAACCCCGTCTCTACTAAAAAAAATACAAAAATTAGCCAGACATCATGCCACGTGCCTGTAATCCCAGCTACTGGGGAGGCTGAGACAGGAGAATCGCTTGAACCCGGGAGGCAGAGGTTGCAGTGAGCCGAGAGCACACCATTGCACTCCAGCCTGGGTGACAGAGTGAGACTCTGTTTCAAAAAAAAAAAAACAATGAGTAACACCAACATGATCCCTGCCCTCCTAGAGTTTACCTTCTAGCTGCAAAAGCATTGATATCAATAACATTAAACCAATAACTACATAAGTGTTTTATCAAAACTACAATAAGTGATTTTAGGAGTAACCGTAAGGCATATTGAGAATATGAACATGGTCCTGATCTAGATTAGGATACAAGGAAGGCTTCCCTGTGGAAATTATATTTAAGCTGAGACTTGAAAAATTTATGGATATTTCTAGATGAAGGAGAGAAGGGATTCAAGGTAAAGGGAACAGCATGTGCACTGCACGGAGGTCCTGAAATAAAAACATTCATGTTGTATTGGAGAACCTAAAAGAGGGCAAGTGTAGTTGTGGCCAAACTACTAGATATAGCGTGATGCCAGTTGAGCCCAGAGACATAGGAAAGGGTCAGATTATACTGAGATATGAGAATATTGACAATGATTTAAGTCTTATCCTAAAAATAACTAGTAGCCCCCAACAGGCTTTAAATGAGCAAGCGACATTATTTTATATGATTTTGTATCACTCTGACTTTTGTTCATAGAGTGGATGGGCTGAGTAGAAGATGAGATGCAGTGAGAGATTTCAGGAAACTTGTGCAATACAGATGGTCCCTGACTCATAATGGCTCAACTTACTATTTCTCAACTTTACAATGGTGTGAAAGTGATACACGTTCAGTAGAAACCATACTTCGACTATCCATACAACCATTCTGGTTTTCACCTTCAGAACAGTAGTCGATAAGTTGCATAAGATGTTCTACACTTTATTATAAAGCAGGGTTTGTGTTAAATGATTTTAGCCCAACTGTGGGCTAATGTATGTGTTCTGAGCACATTTAAGGTAGGCTAGGCTAAGCTATGATATTTGGCAGGTTAAGTGTATTAAATGCATTTTCAACTCATGGTATTTTCAACTTACAATAGGTTTATCAGGATGCAACCTCATTGCACATCAAGGAGCATCTGTAGTTCAGGCAAGGGTGCAATGGAAGACTGATTGATGTTACAGCTAGAAAGTGAAAAAGTACAGATGTTTGGAAGGTAAAGCTAACAGGACTTGATGAAGGACTTACATGGTAGTTAAAAGGAAAGGATATTAAGGATGACACCTATGTGTCTAGCTTGTACAAACTGATAGACAATTACAGCATTTATTCATATAAGGAAGACTGTAAGAGAAGCAAGTTTTGGGGACAGACATGAAAGAAGTTTCCAGTATTTTAAGCTCAGAGATGATATTAAGTGAGCAAACCTGGCGGGCAAAAATAATAATGTCAAAGTTAAAGACATTCAGTTAGGAGTCATCATATGGGTGGTAATCAAACTCATAGGTGCAATATTTTTATTATTATAAAATAATAAATAACAATAAAATTAGTAATGATAGCTAATACTAATCAAGATTTTACTACATGCTTGTCACTTTCTTAATGTTTAGCAGTTATTAACTCATTAGATTCTCACAAAACTTTCTACGATAGGTGTGACTCTTATCCTTGTTTTACATATGCGAAATCGGAGGTTCAGAAAGGTTGAGTGAATTGACTCAAGTCAACTCATATAGAGAGTTAAGTGACAAAAAGTCAATGTTGCTCCAAAGACCAAACTCATAAGCACCAAGCTAATTAGGACATATGAAAGACACTCAAGAAGTATTTTCTGAATGGCTGAATGAAGTAATGTTGCTCTCAAATCACTCACTACCCTTGTTTTCATACCCTCACAATCATGTAGTAGTCTCCAATCATGGTATTTGTGATGAAATTAAGCTGCTAAGTTTTTTAATGCCAATTATTGCCAAATTTGGTCTCACCCTCCTGTACTTATCTAATTTTAAATTTAACCTTTAAGAACAAGTTTGTAATGAGAACTGTTACATTTTCTGGCCTTGCTTTTGCCCTGCTGCCAAATTATCAAGTTCACTCTGATTCCACATTAAAGGGGGTCCAATCCATGAATGCTTTTTACTCCTCCCTGGTTCTGATTCAACCATGGAATTAGATTTAAAAATTAACACAATGGAAATTTTAATAACACTTCTATTTCTGATAATACATTGCAGACATGGCTTAAGTATAAAACAACATTATCAGGATATACATTCTGAAAATATATCCTGATAATCAGGATATACATCTGATAATGAATGTATATCCTGATAATGAACCCCAGAATGACACACACTTAGCTGACTCATTGTAGGCAGCTTTAGACATTGAATAATCTCCCTGCAAAGAAGTCTGCCCCTTTAAAACTTATGGTGTATACTCCATGGAATACTATGCACCCATACAAAGGAAGGAGATCATGTCCTTTGCAGGGACATAGATGGAGCTGGAAGCCATTATTCTAAGCTAACTAACACAAGAACAGAAAACCAAACCCACATGTTCTCACTTATAAGTGGGAGCTGAACAATGAGAACACATGGACACAAGGAGGGAAACAACACATGATGGAGTCTATAGGGAGGGCGGGGGGATGAGGAGCATCAGGATAAATTGCTAATGCATGCTGGGCTTAACACCTAGATGATGGGTTGATAGGTGCAGCAAACCACCATGACACACATTTACTTATGTAACAAACCTGCACATGTATCCTAGAATGTAAAATTAAATTAAGTTAAATTTTAAGGAAAATAAAACACCTTACAGCATAGAGAAACAGAGCTGAATGCATCCCTCTTACAGGCATCTGAGTTCCTAAAAGAAGTGGGAGGATCGAGTGATACCACTCCTACCTAGGTCCTGTCCCAAACTTAACAATCAGGTGTCTTGCTCCAGCTCCACAGAAAGAAGTAGGTAGCTAAGGACACACACACACACACACTAGAGTGTTACAAAAATTGATGTCCCTCTTGATAGAAGATGTGTAAATGTGAAAATGGGTCATATTTATCCACAAATGGATAAATGATATTTGCTCAATCTCTCTCACAGGGTTGCTGTGATAATTAAATGAGAGGATGAAAGTAAAAAATATTTGAGAAAGATAGCACTCTATTAACTTGTAAGATCAATTAATCTATGTATACCCAGTCAACCTATGACTTTGAGTCTCACCTCTGCAAGCAACTGATTGTGCAAACTTGGGCAAGTTGCTTACCTTCTCAACTTACTCATCTATCAAATAATATTCCACTCAGAGTGTCTATGAGGTTTATCAAAATAGCATGTACAACATTTGATAGACAATGTTTGCAATATGGGAAGCCTGGAAGTGTAGTAGTGGTTTCAATGGCAGTAGTAGTTATTACTACTATAAAGAAAAAGTATTAAAGCTTTCAAAGAGCATAAAAAAACTAGTGAAGGCATCTTATTCTTCTGTAACTTGCTATTTACACTCAATACATAAAGATAAAGGTCTATCGTATCCTTTTAATATTCCAATTGAATGGTGATATTATAATTTAATTATAAATTCCCTACTGAGCCTCATTTAAATGGATATAAACAAAGGCATTATGAACAAATATGTACACACATCTTTGCTCGCCTTTCCAGTATTTCTTCTTGATAAATTTCTTGAAGAAACATCTATTATTAAGTAGGTATTATGATCGGTCTTGTAAGTCTTGCATTTTTGATAACTCCTATGATTAGACATACACACTAAGAATATCCTATGTTTTTTCAAGGCCCAATGTGGGTCTCTTCCCTTTCATGAAGCCTTCTCCGATTATAAGACTCACAACTCTCCTAAAGGAAGCAGCATAGCTTTTGTTTATATACTCATTTATTTTTCTGTATCTCGTATATCAGCAAGTTTAACTTTCAAATGATTTTATAAACTCCTGAAAATTATAAATACAAATTCAAAGACATTTTTCCTTGTTAAACTCAGGCACATTAAGTACATTAATCTAACATGAGGCCCAACTGGGAAGCAAACAAATGAAGTCTAAAATCACCTTCCCAAACTTGCACTGCTTGCTTCTCTGCACTTTTACCTTGTTTACTAGAACATTCCTTGGCAAAGAAAAAGTGAAGTTTTAAAATCTTAAGACAAGGGGCTCTTTTAAAGGTTAACCAATCAGTAATCCCAAAGTGCATTTTCTATGTCTATTTTCTCTGTGGGAATGATATGTATATAGACCCACAGTGGATTTAGAGAGAACCAGATCACCCATGGAACCTTACAGGGGGCCGCTAGTAGACATGTAGCCATGTAGATATTCTTACTGCAGACTTATGGGGCTATGATGGCAGTATTTCCACACTGTTAGAGGTATGCATTTAATTCAGTTAGCACTCCTCTGAATACATGTAATATTCTTCCACACGGGCATTTTTAAACATTATATAGGCACATAGGTTCTCCAATTATACTGAAATTTCATATTCTGTGAATCATGGTCCAAATTTACACTGTGCTCCCAAGATTACGATAGAATTGCAAGTAAGTTACTTATGGAATCAGCTATACAAATTAAAACATTATGTCATAAAGTTCTAAACATAAAATTTTAAAATAATCTTGCTTAAAATAATGACAAGATGCAGGAGAAATCAATAAAATCAATTATTGTGCCTAAATCATATTATTCAATATTTTAAGCATTTTATGCAGAAGTCCTTTATTTGTACTAAAAATGGAGGAATCTCAATTATATAAGATTTCATGGTACCTATATTTCTAAGGGAAGAAGATCACGAGATGCTTTTATTTTTGCCTATAGTATGGTTTAAATATGGTTTGTGGGCTTGTAAGTGGTGCAAGTACGATAGCTGATTGCTTCTATATCCAGGACTTGGTGTATTTAAAGTTGGTCTTTCTGTGGAGACAACTGCTGATAAGCAAAGCTGTTTCCTTGGAAACGTCTAAGCACCATCTGACGGCTTGCTGAACATCTAAAATTCACAACTGATCTTTGGTAGCCTGCACATAGACAAGCTGACTTATGAAGAGAGAGATGTAAGCTGGGGTGAGGAGCTGAATCTGAATATTCATTGGACAGAAAATTGCTCACTGTCAGTCTTCTAAGATTCTATTCTGGCTCATTTGATTATCTTGGAATTCATTCAATGACTAAAGTATTATATTTAAAATTCAATATAGGATAAAATGTTAATTTAGGGTATGGTAAGATGTTATCTGATTTATTCTTTTTAAAATATGATTTGCTAGAATATCTATTGAGGATCTAGTCTCTTAAATGTGGAAGCCAGTAGGAGTGCAATCAGAGTAGACCTTGGGCCTTACTGAAATAGACAACATTTACCGCTATCACTCTTCTAGCCTGAGGAAAAAAATTGATAATTTTTGGTGGGTACTACAAGAATCATAACTTACCCTAAAGTAAGTACAGCAGTCGCCACTTACCCACGGAAGATGTGTTCCAAAATGCTTAGTAGTTGCCTGAAACCACTGATAGTACTGAATTAAATACATATTATATTTTTTGTATATATACATACCTATGATAAAGATTAATTTATAAATTAGGCATAGTAAGAGATTAACAACAATAACTATAATAGAATAATTAGCATAGTCCACTATAGTAAAGTTATGTGAATGTGGTATCTATCTATGTATCTGTATATCTGTCTCAAAATATCTTGTTGCACTATCCTCACCTATTTTCAGATTGTGGTTAACCTCAGGTAACTAAAAACCACAGAAAGTGAAACTGCACATAAGGGAGAACTACTGTATTATGAATCAACGTTGTGCTGTGGTAAGTGAGCAAACAAAAATATATTCCAAAACATGCATATCATATGTTCATCTGAGCTTTATAAAACACTGCCCATCTGTGTCACCAACATTGAAATTGGTGTGACACAGCAACACAACATGTGAAAAAGACAAAATTTAACAATGAGTTGGGCAACAGAGAGATTACAAGGCTGGATGATGACCTCACAATCTAGCCAAATGGTCCTCAGAGGATGGTGCCTAGACCACCAGCAGCAGCAGTATTTTCTGGGTACTTGATAAAAAGGCAAAATTTCAGGACCCATTAAAACCTACTAAATCATAAACTGTGGTGTAGTGCCCAGATATTTGTGTTCTAACAAGCCCTCCAGGGAATTCTGATATGGTCCAAGTTCTGAGAACCACACTTTAGCACATAAATTGTGGAGTGGTAACACTTGAAGATGGTCTGCACTGGTTACTGGGATGGCTACCTATAGATTGTTAGACACTAAGGTGCCAGACTTGTATTGGCAGAATATTGAAGAAGGAGTCAGTGGGTTCAGAGCCGTAGGCAAACAAGAATGTATTATTATGTGAGACGAGAGAATCTATCAGCTGTATGATCCTGTAGAAGAGGTAAAAAACATCAGCTGCTTCACTGAATCAATAAGGAATGCCTTAATGAGTCAAACACTGGCATTAGTGAGAATCTCAGTAATGTCTGTCCTCTTCAGCCAAGGTCGACAGTAGGAGACGTTGCTATGAAACTGCACTTCCTACTGTCAATGAGGCAATGAGGATGATAATATTCTAAAATTCCAGAAGTCAGAAATTTAATCATCAGAGGAAAGATCTGATGATTCCTTAATCATCAGAGGAAAGATAGAATTATTATAGCAGGCAGAAACTAGGATGGCAACAAGGAGCTAATAGACCATTGTGTTCCTAAGGGCAAGATGACTTGGGCAGCCTACAAGGGCATAGCTTGTCTTACATGAACAAATTGGTCAAGAGCTGATGAGCGGCTGCAGCACTGAACAACCATTCTCTCTCTTCGACTTACCAGACAAGAGGTAGTTTACAGCTCTAGAATCTATCAACTAAAGGGGAAGCTGGAACCCATGAAATAAAAACCCTGCAATGCTACAGAAAGTATATATAATTAACATTCTCAAAATAATTCCCCAGAGCAATCTACGGTCCTTTACCACGTTAAAGATGTCAGAATCAAATGGAGTCACTTGTGTTAAAACAAACAAACAACAAAAGCAACAATTCTGACAAATAGAGCTGAGGAAAGGCAGTAAAGAGGGTTCTCATGCTTCTGTGTTTGTATGCCTGATAACAAAATTAACACAAAAGACTGCAAAAAAAACAAACAAACAAACAAACAAAAACACAACTTACACAAAGGTCACTGCAACCTTACACACACACACAAATTCTTCAGCAAGGACATCTGCCCAGCAATAGCCTGTCTAACTCCAGACTGGCATCAGTTATTATTGATGCCTGTAGCCAACAATAATAATTTTAAAACAAGTATATAATCTTCCTCGTTTTTCATTTAAGATCTTGTCATCTTTTCATTCCCTGAGCATGCACATAATTTACTAAGGCACATGTATTCCAATTGCAATGCCCTATTCCCAAATAAGTATCTTTTCTTTTAAAGAGTTTCTCTCAGTTAATTATTTAGTTGATAACTAGATGAATCAAACTGGGGAAAAAGTAGTGTTTTTTTTTTTTTTTTTTTTGAAGACTGCTGGATACAGGATCTGAGTGGTAATTGACATCAACAGAACTAAAATATCACCATGCCCCATCTGTTAAAAAATAGGCAAATAGAGGCAGAGTATAAACGGAGTCCTAGCTCAGGTTTCACATCTCAGTAGGTCTAATAAATTCAAGGATCTACTTTGTTACCATTTTTCTAGTCTCTGAGTATACTGAGGTGGATACATATAGCAACTCTCCCAATAGATGCCTGACCTGTATAATAATATTTATTGTGATAAGAATAGCCAAACTTTTAAAACAGTCCCTTTTCCTCTGCAAAGATTGTAGATCAGAAGCAATCCCAGATACCAGGTGGGACAGCAGAGAGTAGCACCACCCTCAAAAATGTTAAAGGATGCACACAGCATAGCCCCTGCAAAAACCCATAAGGTCATGGCAGATGGTTGGGGATTACCATATACTTAACCAAATGGTAGCCCTAATTACATCAGCTGTGCCAGAGGTGATGTCTGATTATGTGCCAGTTGATCTCGTGAATGCATTATTTTCAACAGCATCAGGAAGGAGGATGAAAAGTTTGCATCAGCATAGGTCCATGGCAGTTGACATTCTCTTGCCTCAACTATGTTCCTCCTCTCTGTCAAATTATTGTCTGAAGGGGACTCCATCATCACAACACTAGGCAAAACATGGTATGAGTCCAATATAATGGATCAAGTTATCCTTTTATTGACTGAAAAGTGTAACCAAAACATTGTACCTGGGATCTAATGTCTTAGACAGTAGCAAACTGATTCAACAGACAGAAAGGGGTCAGGATATCCCGAAGGGACATCTGTGATAGATTCATGAACATTTGCTGCCCTCCTCTATATAAAGATGCTCACTCTAATGAAACTAGATGAAACTGTTTGAGTTATGACTTTTCCAATGGAAACTTCAAGAGCTAGTGTGGACTTTTCTATGCACTTTTCCTTCTGCCAAAATTGCCAATGTCCCGGGCATAGGGTGATTCATCAGCCTGAGCCCCAGAGTGAAAGTGATGTGGAACAGTGTCGTGGTGGATGTTGTCCTTGATGGGCACTGTTATTGTAAGCCAGAGACATTCTGATGTTGTCTGATGATGTTGTCTTTTGATGTCACTGCATAACATAACCTCTCCTGGCCAAATCAATATACCTCCATAATGAAGTTGACAAAGACCAATCCTACCCCTCTACAAGAATGAAATGAGATGTTTACAGGAAACCTTCCGAACTGTGAACATCGAATAATATGATTTGCTTTGGTGAAGTTAAGAGGTTCCTTTATGCCAAACAAGGAGATAATTGATATAAAATAAATTTATAACTCGCCATGAAAATCTGTTGAAATGATAGATGATATTACAAGTCATTACAAACAAAAAGGAGAAACACTTCTGGAATCTAGAAAGAGTCGAGTTGGATGGAGATACTGTTAGTTCTTCCAAAAACATGACTTGGAAAGAAGTTTCTATATCTAGCTGATAAAGAACATATGCCAATACTTTAAAAGGTTTTCCATATATTGGAAAACTATAACTCACTGGGCTCCCATAATCCTGGTGAAAACAATCTTGAAACACACATCTTATTCTTTTTTCACTCATCATATATTTCCAATTATACTTTTCAAATCAATGCCAATGCTTTCTGTTGATTATTAGAGAAAGAATTCATTGATGTGCCAATATGAACATTTTGATCACTTGACAGTCACATCTCATTGCTTATTAATGATTAGCATTCTGATCATCATGGAGGCAAAGGCTCTTAAAAATAGTAAAACACTTTACATAGTTTGCATCTTCCCACCTGCTAACTGGTGGATTCCCAAAAGAATTTGCCCTTGGCTTCTATACTTTATCTCCAGACTTGGCAACCTCATTGCAAATAATTTATCAAATGAAGAAAGTTTTCAAATTCAAGTTTCCAATCCTGACAACTTTTCCATACTCTAGTTTTGGTTGATGTCTTGTCAACATTTCAACAGTACATAAGCAAATTTGATATAAGGTAAATAAAAATTATTTGTTTTCCCAGGAATAACCAATCATACCCCTACATTATTAGTTTCTGTCTTATCACACACCAGATAATAATCATCTTCTCCTCTCCCCTCCCTGTTCCCTCTTATCCAAAATGGTTACTGCTTCTTTCCACCCTTTCCACTGCCTTTTTTGGTCCTGCCTAGATTTTTACTGCTGAATTCACAGATGTCCTCACCAATTCTTTAGTCAATCTCAAAAGTTTAGAAGTGTGTTAAGTCTCCAGCTAACTCTTCTTCTATAATACGCTGGGTCTTAAAATTCATACTCTTTTTACACCCAGGGTCAGTACCCAGGCATAATTGCTAAGTGTTCAGATTTCTTTCTTGCCAACTAGAACTAGGACTCAATTATGCAATGCTGATCCCTGAGTATATATGTGACCTACTAGTCAAGTCTAACCAATTACCCCCTTTCTAATACTCCTATCTTGTGGAAATGACACCTGTCCTATACCTTAGTCCCAGCAAAATGGGTTCTGACAACACTGCTTGGGTTTTCTCAGTTCCCTTCCATGGGACTCATTATTTTCCCATTCCCTTATTTTATATTGATATAACTGCCAGAACCCTACCATTTCCCTTGTCGTGTCTACCATATTATTAGGCTCAGTCCCCATGCTTTGATACTCTAACAATAGCCACAGTTTCTAATATCAGCTGTAATACTATAGCTTTCCCTAAGGCTGCATGCCTCAAACAGCCAACAGCTCTCATCTGTGGGGGTCTCCCCTCTCCCAACTTGAGTTCCCTTATGGCGGAATATGTTTCTGCCACATCCACGTTTCTTCACCTTCTACATTGCCAGTGCCCCAGCCACTACTTTGGCTTGAATTTACCCATTCTAACAATCTATTCTATTTGACATCCACAGTGCTTACTAAATGCAGCTTACTCTCTCTTTTGAAAACTACCACAAACTATTCAGACCAGATATGTCCAATAGAAATATAAACGGTCGGGCATGGTGGCTCATGCCTGTAATCCCGGCACTTTGGGAGGCCGAGGTGGGTGGATCACGAGTTCAAGAGATGGAGACCATCCTGGCCAACATGGTGAAACCCTGTCTCTACTAAAAATACAAAAATTAGCCAGGCGTTGGGCACGCGCCTGTACTCCCAGCTACTCAGGAGGCTGAGGCAGAAGAATCACTTGAACCCTGGAGGCAGAGGTTGCAGTGAGCCAAGATTGCACCACTGTGCTCCAGCCTGGTGACAGAGCAAGTCTCTGTCTCAAAAAAGAAAAAAAAGAAATATCATATAAACCATATATAATTGTAAACTTTCCAGTAGCCACATTATAAAAAGTTCTGGAAAACCAGTTGAAACTAATTTTAATAATACACAGTATTTAACCTAAAATGTCTAAAATGCTATAAAATGTAATCATATAAATAGTATAAATAAGGTGTTTTACATTATTAACTATGTATTCTGAATACTTGGTGTGTATTTTTACATCTACCACATATTTGTGTTCAGATGAATTTTATTCAAAATTCATTGCATTGAGATTTCATAAGATTTACAGTTGAAAAAAATAGATTCACATACCCATGTTGTTCCATATATATATATATATATATATATATATATATATATATAATTTCTAATAACCAAATTGAGTAGCAGTTTTTAAATTTAAGTTTAACTAAATTTAAAATTCAGTACCTCAGTTGTTCTAGCCATGTTTCAGATGTTCAACAGTCAAATGTGGCAGGTGGCTACCATACTGAACAGCACAAGTTGAAACTCATCATCCTCTCAGATAATTGTCAGAGCCTCTGGCTCATTACTTTCCCTCTGGTCCTTCCTACCTTAATCCTTTTATATATAGCTGGTAAATGAATAATTCTAAAGCCATTTTTTATTATTTCTTTCAGAGATCTTGAAAGCTTCCCAATGCCATAAGTCAATTCTAAGCTTCTTAACTTCTGGCCTTCATAGTCTTCAATGGTTTATTTTCAATAACCTTTCCAAACTTATTTTCTTCTACTCTCTGGAAATCTCTAATCAAAATCAACTGCTTAGTCTTTCTTCTTACATCCAAGATTTCCCTTCCTCATGTCTGCTTATACTTTTTCTAACTTTCTTATATATTATATAACTTTCTCCTCTTCTACGTCTTTCTATTGTAATATTTCCTTTTATAATTCTATTACAATACTGTCTTACATATAATTTATACAAAGAGTGTTATAATTCCATATAAAGATGACATGCACTTGCCCCCACCATGACTTCGCCTCCCAAAATGTCCCTGAGATGAAAATGTA
This sequence comes from Cheracebus regulus, assembly GCA_963574635.1. NCBI lineage: Eukaryota > Metazoa > Chordata > Mammalia > Primates > Pitheciidae > Cheracebus > Cheracebus regulus. Next base: position 84,375 of record CAUYQU010081527.1, read on the forward strand.
GAAATTTTTTTAAAGAAATAAATTATCAAGTACAGGGAGAACTGGAAAAAAAGTGATGGCAGATGAGACAAGTCAACAAAGTAGAAAAGGTGGTGTCTTAATCCTTTTGAGCTGCTGTAACAAAACTTTCATAAAGTGGCTTATAAGCAACAGAAATGTATTCTCACAGTTCTAGAGGCTAGGAAGTCTAAGATCAAGGTGCCAGAAAATTTGGTGTTTGATGAGTACCTGCTTGCTGGTTCATAGGAGGCCAATCTTCATGCTGTGTCCTCATGGTGGAAGGGGAAGGAAGTTATCTGGGGCTCTTTGTAGAAGAGCACTAGTCCTATTCATGAGGGCTCCACTCTCTCGACCTAATCATCTCCCAAAGACCCATCTCCTCACATCATCCCACTGGGGATTATATTTCAACATATGAATTTGGGACATAAATATTCAGTCTATGGCAAGTGGGAATAGGATGTGGTTGATGACTGTTTCTTAAAAGAAAAAAACAATGAGTGTCTGCCAAAGGGAGACCAACTATAAGTAAGCCAGTTCGCTCTGCAGAACCCCAGAAAAGCTTGAAAATTGGAGGTACCAGCTACCAGGTACCTCTGACAACTGGGTAAGAGGTGGGACTGAAGCCTGGGGGATTAGTTTAAAGTCTATTTGAGAAGAAGATAGGCTGGGCACAGTGGCTCACGCCTGTAATCCCAGCACTTTAGGAGGGCGAGGCAGGTGGATCATGAGGTCAAGAGATCGAGACCATCCTGGCCAACATGGTGAAACCCCGTCTCTAGTAAAAATATAAAAATTAGCTGAGCATGGTGGTGGGCGCCTGTAGTCTCAGCTACTCGGGAGGCTGAGACAGAAGAATCACTTGAACCCTGGAGGCAGAGGTTGCAGTGAGCCAAAATCGCACCACTGCACTCCAGCCTGGTGCCTGGCAACTAAGTGAGACTCTTTCTCAAAAAAAAAGAAGATAAATTTCAGATTCCATCCTTTCACCCCTCACCATCCACTTATCAGGCAACTATACCCCTGATATGTTTGGCTGTGTCCCCACCCAAATCTCACCTTGAATTGTAATAATTCCCATGTGTGAAGAGCAGGGCCCATTGGAGGTAATTGAATTGTGGGTACCGTTTTCTTCATGCTGTTCTTGTGGTAGTGAATACGTCTCACAAGATCCGATCGTTTTATGAATTGGAGTTCCCCCAAACAAGCTCTCTTGACTGCCACCATGTAAGTTGTGACTTTGTTCCTCATTTACCTCTACCATGATTGTGAGGCCTCCCCAGCCATGTGGAACTTTGAGCCCATTAAACCTCTTTCCTTTATAAATTACCCAGTCTCACGTATGTTTTTATTAGCAGCATGAGAACAGACTAATACAACCCTTTCCCTAGTTTAGTAGGACATGAGCAGTTTCTTACTGTTTGATTTTCTATTGGTGCCATAACAAATTTACCATCCAAAACACCTATTTACCTCAAAGTTCTGTTGGTTATAAATCCAGGTTTGCTTGACTGTTTTCTCTGTTCTGGGTTATACAAAGCTGAAATCAAAGTGTCTACCAGCAAGACTCTTTATCGGGAGGCTCTGGGAAAAAACCACTCCTGAGCTCACTCAAGTTGTAGAACTGAGGTCCCATTTCCTTGCTGAGTGTCTCCTGAAAGCTGCCCTTACTGTTACCTTCATCTTCAAGCCAGCAAACAGCACCGAGTGCTTCTCACACTTCAAATCTCTCTGACTTCCCTTCTGCTATCTTCTGTCTCCTCTTCTGTTTTCCTCTTGTGAATGAGAGAATGCTCTCATTCATTCCTCTTCTGTTCTTATGGGTTTATGTGATTACATTGCACCCATCGAGATAATCCAGAATAGTCTCTTTTTCTCAAAATCAGTGATTAGTATTTTTAATTCCACCTGCAAAGTCCCTTCATGGAATAACCAGAGGATAGGAATCTCTGGGGACCATTTCTCGAATTCTGCTTACCACTGTTACTCTCCAGGAACACTGAACCAGAGAGATCCAAGAACCAAGGACAACAGAGGACAGGGAGAAGGCTTGGGCTGAAAACGGGGGAACAGAGAGAAACTTCTCCTGAATCATCCCAGCCACCTCTGTTCACTCAGCTCCTAGAACACTGGAAGTCAGGCTTTCAAACTCCAAACAAGTGACTGGAGGATTTCTCTCTGGTGAAACTAACTGGTACCATAGGAAAAACCTGAAGCTATTTGAAATCTCTCCAATGAACTAGTCACTCCCCACTCAATCACCCTATATGAATTTCACCAGGCAACAAGCTGTGGCCAGGCAACCAGAGTGTCCAAACAGCTTTATAATTCTCTCTCTCAAATATGATCACAAGGAAATGAAATAAAAAATAAACTTTAAAACTACTCTGTAGCCTTTAGGACTTAACTTAAATGCTCCTTTTCTAATAACAACCTTCCTTCCATCCTTAGCTGTAAGGAATAACTTCCGGAATGCCACCAGCACTTTGTCTACAAATCGTTTCTCTCACATAATTGCTGTGGGTGCCTGTTTGAATATTGGTCCTTTCCAAAACTCATGTCAAAATTTAATCCAATGTGGCAGTACTGGGAGTTGAGGCCTTTAAGAGGTGATTGAGTCCTGAGGGCCCTGCTCCCTGTTTGTTTTGATACGGAGTTTCACTCTTGTTGCCCAGGCTGAAGTGCAATGGTGCCATCTTGGTTCACCACAACCTCTGCCTCCCGGGTTCAAGTGATTCTCCTGCGTCAGCCTCCTGAGTAGCTGGGATTACAGGCATACACTGTCACACCTGGCTCATTTTGTATTTTTAGTGGAGACGGAGTTTCTCCATGTTGATCAGGCTGGTCTCAACCTCCCAACCTCAGGGGATCTGCCTGCCTTAGCATCCCAAAGTACTGGGATTACAGGCATGAGCCATCACACCCAACCGCAATAGTAACATTTATTGAACCACAATACTTTATTTTTTTTATGATGTTCCTTTTATCCTCCATTAGAGCATAAGCTAATTGAATGCAAGCACCACCTTGCTATTAGCTCTTAGCACAGTGCATGGCACTTATTAAATATCTTTAAATGAAGGAGTAATATAAACAACATGTCTAGTACTCTGCTGTTTCTTTGGAGATTCATATTCAATCTCATTTAATTCTACAATTCTGTATACTGGCAGATGAGTCATCATAATACCTGCTAATGTTTATTAGCCATTTAGTCACATAAACTTATTATCCCATTCTACAATTAGGAACTTAGGTACCGAAAAGAAGTAAGCTGCACAAAATCACACAGCTAGTAAGAAGTGAATTGGGATTTGAATGCTGGTAGTCTGAAACCCGAGACCTTGCTATTGGACTAATATCCTATCTTGACTCACTCTTCAAAAAACAAAACAAATTCATATTATAGGAAACAGATCAGTTCAAAAATACTCTAACTCAAGATCTTAAGTAACTTATGTCTTGGTGCTTCTCATAGATAGTTATTAATAGTGCATCAATGAGGGAATAAAGATGAGATCCATGAAGACAGAGATTTTGTGTGTTGTATTCATTGCTATGTCTCAGCAACTAAGCCAGTGGACTTTACAAATTTTTTAATAATTTTAATAAATTGTCATTTGATTGAGAATAACATTATAAATATCCCTTGGGTAAATTCAACTCTGGAAAAATTGGTTTTCAAGTTTCTAGATCTCTTAAGAAGGGAGAGAAATCTGCTCTGGAAGCCCACAGAATTACAACTCAGGATACTCGAAATGAACCGTCTGCCAGATCCTTAACCAATGAAGTTTCCTAGAGAGGTGGTGAGCATCTAACCACAGAAATTACCATCTTGCTGCAGTTATGATAAATATTGTATGAAGAAGGAAAAACTACATGCATGTACACTACAAGGTGGGGCATGACGTAATTATCTGGAAATTCAGATGGTGTGATTTTCTAGATAAAAAGTTCTTCATTATCTTTAAAATTGATTAGTCTATCATTCCTCTGCTCTTCATATAGAAAAGCTCAGGCTGGAGATTTGCTCCCATTCAGGGTCTCTTTCTTCTCTGCATTACCCCCTCCCACAAGTAATAACTGTCTGTCTTCAAGCCACTTGACTGTCACACAGCTTCGACAATTGATCTTTTCTTCATTGTTACTATAGAAGGGATGTGACCTCTACCCTGATATCCAAGGAATATTGGTATTGTCTCTCTCTATGCCCTGTTTGTGCTCTTTGAGTCCTACAGTAATAGTATATGATTCTTCTGAAGCACTAAAACACACCTAATCAAATAAAGGATATGTTTCGAAACAGAAGCAATGGACAGATAAAATAACCTTACTCTTCAAGAATTGCCTTTTCTTGAAGAGAAAGAATGCTGTTTCTTCCTAAAAACAGCATTCTCCATTCAGCTGCTCCTTGGGAGAGAATGTGTCACCATGCCTTGCATTCTTAAATTCACTGCAGATTCTTATGCTGTCTTTTACCAAAAGCAAATTCTTTAAATGTCTGTGCTAACCAATTGGCAGGCTGACAGCAGGCTGCCTGGCTAAGATAAATTTTGCAGGCTTAGTCACTAACCTCTATCGCTTTCTCTCATAATCTGGCCCTACCACAAGATTTTTTCAACTGATAAATAATATATCTAGATTTTTCCAAAAGCCTACTACTTTATTTTTGTTATAAAAGTTTGTGGAAATATGCAAAAACAAAACTTTTTTAAATCATAGCCAATGTTATGTATATTATTTCCCAACAATTCATGTCCTTTACAGGCTAGTAATGAATACCTGTCAAAATAGTTTTGAATATCTTTATTTCTATTCATGGAAAGAAGATATAACTGCATGGATGTGCTTTACTCTCCCCAAGGGAAATGTGATGCCCAAGTAAGGAAAAAATATTTTCTACAAGAAGAGAGATTCTATGTAAGAAGCTCAGCTATAATTTAAGTCTTACCAAAGAGCTTATACTATTTTTAAAACCTTTTTGATCAAAGTGGAGAGTAAATCTAACAAAGGAATCCATGCATGGTTATAAACTTTATGACTTGTTTTTGTCCAACTTAATTATTACTCGTTTCTTTCTATTAGGAAGTTTTTTTGTTTTGTTTTGTTTTGTTTGTTTTTTGGAGACAGAGTTTTGCTCCTGTCGTCAGGCTGAAGTGCAATGGTGCTACCTCAGCTCATGGCAACCTCTGCCTCCCGAGTTCAAGTGATTCTCCTGCCTCCTGAGTAGCTGGGATTACAGGCATGCATCACCACCCCCTGCTCCTTTTGTATTTTTATTAAAGACAGTGTTTCTTCATGTTGGTCAAGCTGGTCTCAAACTCCCGACCTCAGGTGACCCACCGTCTCAGCCTCCCAAAGTGCTGGGATTATCGGCACAAGCCACTGCACCCCGCCTATTTCCAGGTCTTGCTTAAATATCTAGAAGGAGTAGACTACAGAACTCTTGGATATTTTTGCTCTTCCATTTCTCAGAAGTTTTCCCACAAGTGATATAACAGAAAGAGACCTTTTTTCAAAAGCACAACATCTCCAGAAAAAACAGAACTCCCTCACCACTTATGAAGAACCAGCTTTGTGCCAGTCACTGGGATGAGCTTTGGAGAAATAAAACTGAGTACACATGGTCCCTGCTCACAGTCTAGTGGAAAGACTCAACTCAGCTCTAATACAACGTAAGGCATGTGCCAGTATGATTTCCAAAGTCCTGTACGAGCACAGAAGGAGAAGCTCTTACTCTTCCCAGGGGATTGAAAGGCAAGAAAACTACTAGTAAAGCTTCTTTGCCTTGGAGAATGAGTATAATTTTGCCAAGGAGGGGGACAGCCCTTCTCAAACACAGACTCGAAAAGAAAAATGGTAAGAAGAAGTAAATGAAGGAAAGTAGAAATGGAAGAAGGGAGGGAAAAGAAAGAATTTTTATGTCATCCTAGTTGTCTATTCATTGAAGACTGATTTTCCCTAATAAAATCATATGATTGGAAGTTGAAAAACATGTCAAAGTGATCATTAGGCATTAGCTAATCAACAGAAAATGTTTTTGGAGAAAACAATATTTAAACAAAACCTTATTTTTATTTCAACAAAATGCAATCAACCTGATGCTTGATAGATTTTGATCAAGCTTCCCTCACAGGATGATCTCGCAAGATATTCCAACACTCTCAAAAGACAAGTGGTCTGCACGAAAGTGAAGGAGAAGATGATGTGCTGGAGCTGCTCTCCCTACCCCTTGAGGCTCTGCCTCTCACCCCTGATGACTCTTCTGACTCGTAGCATCAAAGTAATTCAGTTTGATTATATTTGTAACCTCAAGAATACCTCAAAGACTCACAAGCCAAGTACTTCATGATAGCCAGAAGAGCCTCACATAAACAGCTGAGCATAGCATCTCAAGACTTTGATATTTACACCAGTGGGAAGGGGAATGTAATGAGATGAGATTGAAAAGAATCGGATCTATTTGGCTTTTACTTATTATTATTATTTTTTTTAAATGAATGAGAGGTTCTTAGGTTGCCCAGACTGGCCTCGAATGCATAGCCTCGTCTCCTCAAGCACCAGGACAACTGGCCTGAGCCACCTCAGCTCCTGGCTTGGCTTTTAAACATCCTCAACTATGCCACTGCCTCAGTCACATCTCCGGACCTCAGTGAGCAGCACAGTAGGAAAGTCAGCCATACAATTACCCAGGCCATGTCCTCCAATGCACAAGGTTGAATGGGAAGGTTGTGCATAATGGTGATATCCCCATTTCCATTAACTTTCTGGGGTTATCACTTCAGTAAACAGAGACAAAAGCCCTCACAGAAGATACTGAACATTATTTAAATAAGAATTTTGGTAATTGTAGAAGTAATAAATGATCACTGAAGAAATTTTGGGAAATGTATTTAAAAACAAGGAAAAAACAAATATCCAGAGATAGTAAGGAAATTGCAGAATGATCAGCCTCTTTTGTTTTTATTATAGCACATCCCTATTTGGAAATATAATTTTAATGACTTTGTTATAGTCCTTTAATAATATTCCATAATCTATGTATCATGTTCTCCTAATTTTTAAAAATTAGGGCCATAGCCAATATTTACTATAAAAACTTGTACCAAAATACATGCCTTTATTTATTTACTTTCGTCTGTACCTCTGCTTATTTCTTTGTGATAGATTCCTAAAACTGAAATTACTGAGTAAAAATATAGAAAATTTTACTCTTTTTGATACATATGGACACATTGCTTTTAAAAGGTGTATACCACTTAATGCTTCAATCAGCAGAGAACAGGATCAGTCTGTGCCTACCCTGGTTAGCATTGAACAGTAATAGTTTGAATCTCTGCCAATTTGTTAAATGGAAATTTACAACTCATTTACATATGCATTGCTGTGACTATTAATGAATTATATATTTTGCTATAGTGATTCACCTCTGGTATTTCAGATATGCCTTTTTGCCAATTTTTAGGATCTTTGTCTTTTAATCTTGATTTGTATTTGTTATAGATAGTTCGGTTTTTAATTTGTCTTGATTTTTTATTGTAATGAAATGTGAAGTATAGAATAATTTTATATAAATAATCTGATATGTTCATGTTTTAAGTTGACATTCAGATTTTTTTCTTTCTTTCTTTCTTTTTGTTTTATTTTATTTTATTTTGAGACAGAATTTCGCTCCTGTTGCCCAGGCTGGAGTGCAGTGGTGCGATCTTGGCTCACTGCAACATCAGCCTCCTGAGTAGCTGGGGCTACAGGCACCCATCACCACACCCGGCTAATTCTTTGTATTTTTATTAGAGATGGAGTTTCACCATGTTGGCCAGGCTGGTCTTGAACTCCTGACCTCAGGTGATCCACCCACTTCGGCCTCCCAAAGTGCCAGGGTCACAGGCATGAACCACCTCACGTGGCCTCAGACATGTTATAAATGGAAAACTCTTTCCTATTTTGAATCAGATTTTAAAAATAGGAAGTAAAAAGGCAATAATTTTTTTACTCATATTCTTTGATCTAGTGAGGCTCGGTAGTTTTTTTCATTTAATAAGATTTTAACACATTATCATTATTGTCATAATTGAACTATTTGGTCTTTCAATATCTTGTTTTATGATTTTACTTTCTTGGCGTTTTTGCTATTTTGGGGGATTCCTAAAGGATTTTTTCATCTCTAATCATTCAAAAGTTTCATATCCTGTTTATTTATTTTTTGCTTATAGATTTTTACCATTAAACTATTTCCAAACTTTCTTTAGTTAATATTCAAAGATCAATATCACTAAGAATGAAAGCTTTTTACTCCCCAACCCACTGTATAATCTAGAAACTTTTGCCTGCTTTACTTTCCCTCTCCACCCAATCTTAATTTTCAGTATACCTTAAAATAAATTGGGGTGTCTTTTTTATTATACTTTAAGTTCTGGAGTACATGTGCGGAATGTGCGGGTTTGTTACATAGGCATACACATGCCATGGTGATATATTGCACCCATCAGGGGTTGACATTTTTATGTATACCTTTTGTTTCAGGATCTATGTTTATATTCAGTTTTGCAAACATATCTATAACATGAAAAGTTCACAGAAAAATTATGGCAAGAAATTACAATGGTTAGGGAGAATTTGTTTGATTAGATATTATTTTATATTTTTAATTTATCAGTTTTTAAAACTATTCTAATGATACTTTTAAAAGTTCAGATTGAATACATATTTCTTTATAAATATTTTATCAGTTTTATCGCACTGCTTCACAAATAATTCCCAGCTGACAACCAAGCTAAGCTGGGATGCCAGGCTACTGATGATTTATAAAATACTCTTTGTGCCACCCAAATGCGAGATATGAAGGGCAAATGCTGAAAACCAGCACAAGAGCAGTCAGGATGTAATCTGTCTTTCCATTCAAGAGTTTGAAGCTCTGAACACCCACACCACATAATTTTTTCTTAAGGTTTAACACCTGCCATTTTTAGAAATTATTTAAAGTTATGTTTTCAATGTGCTTTTTCTGAATTCTCTTAGCTCTGTATATCTTTGCTTCTCCATAAAAGATGCTAGCAATCTAAAAGTCGTAACAATGTATTGTTTCCTTCTGGGAGAAAGAGTTCGATGTTATTTGTTATTATATAAAGGGCAGGCTACAGAAAGAATGTATTTCCAAATATAATTTCAGATGCACCTTGCTTTACTTAATAGATTTATTCCTGACCAACAGTATAAATTGAATTAGTAAAAATCAAGTTATATGTCAAATGCACTAAGGAAGCTTGTTAATTTAAATTCATCACATGATGAATCCTTTTATAAAAGTATATTAATCCTCTTTTCCCTTTTTATAAATATGAACTTTCAAATATTAAGATCATTTCATTCTAAACCAATGTGCTCTTCCCCTTTTATAGTATGTTACATTTTATCAATGAAAAGCATAGTCATTCCCCTAAACAAAAGCAAGAAACAATTACATTACATCAAGTTTTGGGATTTTTTTGTTTTTTTGGTTAAATAAGTTTTTGACTATCAAGACAGGGATACAGTGAGTATTGATTTAAAAACATGAAATAAAAATAATCCAGATATTAGGTTCTTTAGGGAAGTTATAAAGGGATGAGAGATGAGAGATTGGATGGAATATTTTACCCAGGTAATGCATGAGATGAATACATCAAGTCCTAAAGGGGTATGAAAGCCATTTCTGTGGAAAACTATACCAAATAACCATCAAACATGTCAAACAACCTAGCTAGGTAAAGGATAGAAGATAAAATGTAGAGCCAACATGAGGATGGAAACTGAGAAACTAGGAAAAGTGAACATGAAGAATCATAAACTACAAGGGAATAGGTAGGTGTTATTTGGAATAGTCAAACAGCAATGAATTAACTATAGCTATACAAAGCAGAATGGAAGAACCCCCAAAACAACATCAAATGAGAAAAGCACATCACACAAGCCTATATGCAGCATGGTTCCATGTATTTATGTAAAATATACAATATTTAACATTGGGTGTTTAGAAACAAATCATATAATTGTGAGACATAAAAGATTGAGGGAAATTTTACTTCCAGTAACGGTATTTTAAATAATGGCACATTAGTTATCCCACTGATAAGGTACATAGAAAAACTGGAAAATAATATTTAAAATTTCAGCTGGAGAACACTGGCACACTAGCAATTTAAATAAGTATTACTGTAAGAAGATGGAAATCCGGACAAAGGAGCTCAAAACTTGGGGCTTATATCCGTAAGGGATCCAACAAGAAAGACATGGCCCATTCAAGTGGCATCATTGAGGAACAACCAGTGAAGATGCAATTCATAAGTGTGCGGCTAGGATTAAGGGAAACCAGGGAGAGATGAGGAAATACCTCAGAACTAACAACAGGTTGTTTGGTTGCCATTCCCAGCCTTAGCCCTAAAGGGGCAAGGAAAGGAAGACGTTACAGAGCTGAGAGAAGACTGTAGGAAAGGGCTGCCTAGCAGGAGTTTGGGGCTTTAGTCAAATGCAGCCACTACTAATTTAGGGGCCACCTGAGAGGGACTGATGGAATAAACACTCTGCTCTCACATTCCCTCCATCCTTCTGTTGGCTGATGGTGCCCGCATTGGCCAAACCCAACCAGAATCCAGAGGAAAAGGAAGCTCACTGATGCTTCCACTTTTCAGGACAAAAAGTAAGGTAGAAAGTGTGGGAAATGGGTCTGGAAGGGCAAATACAGATTAGCCAGCACAGTAGATCCGGAAGAGCTTGAACAGGTTTTTAGGTGGCCTCAAGGGCTAGAGAGACAAACGTTTCTGGGAAGAATATGATAACTTCCATGTGGTTTTGGTTTGGACTCTCAGTGGTTGCATTTAGAAACAAAGGTGAAACAGAAGTAAGCCATATCTTGCCTGGCCTGCATACCTAGAAAACCTAAATCACTGAAATTGGATTAAGTTCCAGACTCACAGTTTTCTAGGCACTAAGAGAAGAAAAGGCAAATTCCCTCTCATGTAAGATCACATTTTACTAGGTTTCAACTTATTTCTATAAATTGGCCTTTAAGTATGATGTTAAGCACACAGTCCATGGTAATCATACACATGAGGAAATAATATAAAAAAGAACCAACAGAAATATTAGCCAATAGACACAGATCCACACATACTCCATCTATCAGAAACTGTCAGGCCCAACCTTTAAACATAGACATGCTTAAAATGATCATTAAGATAAAGAGAAGATTAAAAACAAAAACCCAGAGAACAGGTAATTCTAAAAAATGGACAGACCTTTGAAAAAAAATCATGTAGAAATTCTAAAACTTAGAAATACAATAATTACAGTTAAGAATGGGACAAACAGTGCATTAAACACAATTGAACCTCGTTATTAGGGATAGCCCTTCTTCCAAGTTGGTCCCTTGCTTGTCTCTTCTCCTTAGATTCATGCCTTTGGCCTCCAGAGGGTAGCTACTAATGACTAAGTGACTGAAGAAGATGTCGAGTCCCAGTCGGGCTTGGTGGCTCAGGCTTGTAATCCCAGCACTTTGGGGGCCAAGGCAGGCAGATCACCGCAGTTGAGAAATTCGAGACCATCCTGGTCAACATGGTGAAACCCTATCTCTACTAAAAACACAAAAATCAGCTGGATGTGGTTGGGGGAGCACCTGTAATCTCAGCTACTCAGAAGGCTGAGGCAAAAGAATCATTTGAACACAGGAGGTGGAATTTGCAATGAGCTGAGATTGTGCCATTACACTCCAGGCTGGGCAACAAGAGCAAGACTACATCACCAAAAAAAAAAAAAAAAGTCGAGCTTAGTTTACAAATGCATCTGTCTATATCATATTTAGGTACTACCACAAAGTGGACAGCTACATTGCTATAGTTCCCCTCAGAGGTGACCCTGAAAGCCAGAGCCAAAGGGAAATCCTCTCCTTGGGCAGAAAGTCAAGCAGTACTTTATTATTCCACTTTGTCTGAAGTGAGAGATGGCCAGAAATACAGATCCACAACTCATTCATGGAAAGTTTATGATAGTTTTTCTGTGCAGAGACTTGGAAGGAATGAGGTTGGAAAATTGGTGCCAAAGAATTCTGAGAAATAGCTATATGAATGGGAATGTTAAAATGGACACAAACTGTGAGTATATTTGTGCACCTTGTGAATGTCCGCAAATGAATTTCTACTCCAGAGCAGGCACTTGATTGGGTGAATGAAATGATGTGTTTAGTGGGTGTGAGTAAGCCTCTTTCCCAGACGCAGTGCTTTCTCAATAGGTCCATGAACAAAGAGGCCATGGGTCAGGAATGAAGGTTATGCCTGTGCTGGCCAAAGGTGACCTAGCTAATCCTACTAATGTGTGTCTAATCTGCCAGAAGTGGAGACCAACAGTGAATCTCCAATATGGTAGCATTCCCAGGGAGGGGGAGGACTAGTCAGCAATCTAGTAGCAGATTGATCACACTGGACTGCTTCTATCATGGAGGGGGCACAGATTCATTCTCACTGAAATAGACACACATTCTGGATGTAGATTTGCTTTTCCTGACAGTAGTGCTTCTACCAGAACTACCACCAAGGGAGTTACAGAATAAATTAGATGAGACTACCACCTGACCATTGGGGCTGTTTATGCTACAGACCCAACATGCAGGAAAGGTAACTCTACTCCTAGAGTGATTGATTCTAATTTCCAAGCAGAAATCAGTTTAGTATTTCTACACAACAAAGAAAATGTGGACTACACCTAGAACCCAGGGATTGCCAGGGCATGTTTTAGTAGTTCAATGAGCAGTAGTGAAAGTTAATGGAAAACTACAGCAAGCTTAAAAAAAAGAGGGGGGGGGCAGGACAATTAATGATTCAGATCCTTCAAAAACAAAGGTTTGGGTCACTCTACCTGAGACCAAGAACTCTGGCCAGCTAAAGTTCTGGCTGAGAGGAAGGGAAATAGGGAGTGGGTAGTGAAAGAAAGAAGCCAAAGATATTAACTACAGTCTCATGAGCAATTACAGAAATGAGAACTCCTGTAGCCCCCTCTTATGCATAGGGGATATGTGCCAAGACCCCCCCATACACAGATAGCAGAAAATCCAATTACCATCAGTCAGAACATGTCTCTGTTCATGCCTTCCACTCACAAATTTAATTCCCTTTCCTTATTAACTAAGCATTTGTCACTCACTATGGCTATAATTTTTGCAGTTTAAGGGGTGTATTAGTTTGTTTTCACACTACTGATAAAGACATACCTGAGACTGGGAAATTTGCAGAAGAAAGAAGTTTAATGGACTTACAGATCCATGTGGCTAGTGAGGTCCCAGAATCATGGCAGAAGGCAAGGAGGAGCAAATCACATATTACATGGATGGCAGCAGGCAAAGAGAGAGAATTTATGCAGGGGAACTCCCCTTTATAGAACCATCATATCTCATGAGACTTATTCACTATCATGAGAACAGCATGAGAAAGATGTGCCCCCATGATTGAATTACCTCCCACCAGGTCCCTCCCACAACATGTGGAAATTCAAGATGAGATTTGGGTGAGGACACAGCCAAACCATATCAGGGTGCAACAGCAATACTAGGATGAATTTCCTTCTTTACAATTTCACAGATAGTATATTTGTTCTTACTGTAGATCTTAGCAACCTCAGCATACAATTTTTTTTCTTCCCTTATTAAGTCGAAAACTTTCATCTTTTCATTTAAAGTAAGCACTTTAAGGCTTCTCTTTGGCATATCCAAACTGCAAGCATCAGTACTCTTGCACTTTGGAGCCACTACTAGGTAAAATAAGGATTACTTGAACAGAAGTACTGGGATACCATGACAGTCAATTTGATAATAAAGACAGCTATTAAGTGACTAACAGGCAAATCGTATAGACAGTATAGATACAATGGAAAAGGGATGATTCACGTTTAGGGGAAGATGGAGCAGAAAGGTATGAAATTTCATCATGCTAGACACAAAGATGTGTAATTTGAAACTTAAAATTTGTGTATTTCTGGAATTTTTCAGTTAATATTTAGAACAACAATTGATCACAGGTAACTGCAACCACAGAAAATAAAACAGCAGATAAGGGAATACTGTCATGTAGAGTTTTGCATATTTCCCTTTGCTTGTGATATGAATGAGTTTATTTGTATTTGCAAATCTTTTCTTATTACAAATCCCACTCCATGGTACCCTGCCCACTAACTGTGGGCCAACTTTGGCCCAAGGAGACCCAAAGACTTTCATGAGCAGCCAGTAGGCTGGAGCAACATACTTTTCAAGACTAAATTCTAGTCTTGGGTGGGGCAAAGTGCAGAGGGATGCAGTCTACCAAATGTCTTCTCTCTTGGATTCTCTCCCACAGCCGTAGGGTAAGCCTTAGGATTCTCTTTTATTCTCTTACAGTAGCTAATCCTCTATAAATAGTTTATGCTTGATATCTAATCTTCACTATTCAATTTACTGAGCAGTTTCTGTCTCTGGATTGGACCTTGGCTTATTCAAAAGCAAATAAAATAATCTAATTAAGAGACAAAAATTATCAGGCTTAATTTTTAAAAATTAACGTGCTATTTTTAACATAAATATCTAAAGCTTAAGAATACAGAAAGGTTAAAATATATCATGTAAAAGAAAGCTGAAGTAGTCATGTCAGTATCATATAAAATGGGCTTTAACACAAGAGCATTTCTAGAGATAAAAAGAGGGATGTTACAATAATCAAACTTTCAATTTGCTTGAAAGATATTTCACTTTGTATTCACTTAAAATAACATGGTTCCAAATATGTATACCACTAAAACAAACCCATAGCAAAAGGAAGTTTTAATAAACATCTCTCAGTAATTAATAAGGAAGCAGACAAAGAATTCAATAGGAACATAGAAAACTTGAAAAAAATGAAAAAACCTGACCAAACAGACACTGCATACAACATCTGCACAACATATATGCCTTTTAGCAGCAAAATGGAATATACATAGATTTTTAATTTACCAAGTTCTAGAGCAAAAATCAAAACTCAACAGTTTAAAAGTTTTAAAATACACAGCTTGTTGCCTGCCAAATCTATCATCTATCTATCTATCTATCTATCTATCTATCTATCTATCTATCTTCATGCCTACCTACCTACCTACTTTACATTAAGTATATTTTTGTAAATATACTTAACAAAAGTATATAAGTATATGAGATCCAGACCTATGTATCCAGTCAATAATGTGAGATCCAGACCTATGGATCTCACATTATGCTGGAATTTTGTATCATGCTGAGATCCAGACCTATGTATCCAGCCAATAATGTGCTGGAATGGGCTTCTAAGAGCAGATTGTGCCCATCTCTTCCCAACTCTGCATTGTTGACATCACATTGGTATTAAACTTGGACATGGTGGGAGTATCTACACCATGGAAATCAGCAAATGCCTCAGAAAAAAAGAGCTTTCTTCTTTATTGTTTAAGAATAAGTGGTTTAATATTTGCCAGCACACCATCATATCCAACCCATCCTGAACAATCCCCAGGTGGATATTGCAATGGCATCTCAATCTCATTATGGCTAGGCATATTATTTCCCTTCTCCAAGTGTGTGTGCCCTTTATCTCATTTCTAGTTAATGGTATCACCAATCATCTACTTACACAAATTAAAATACCAGATTTTTAACTCTGTTCTTTATTCCCACATTAAATCAATTATCAATTCCCTACATTTTATGTTCAAAATATAGCTTAACTTTGTTCTTTCTTTTCCTTTCCTCCTACTACTGTTATAGACAAAATAATCTGTGATCTGAAATGTACTTCCAAGATTAATATTTAAAATCTATAAAAAACAATTATGACTAGGCTCAACCAATCAGAGCAGAAGCCTACTGTAGGGCAGATCAGAGCCCTGAGACATCTGAATACTAAATCAAGAGGTTGTCCTGGGTTCTTAGAGGTGCATCAGGTAGCCAGAGCTGTGGAGGTGGGTGATACTCAGGAGCTCAGCCATCAGCTATATAACAACTGGTAGGGCAATATTTCAATCCTGGAAAGAGTGGGAAGCCACACCAGTGTGCACCAGCTGAATATTTGTTCTGAGAGTAGTATGCTTACCATGGAGACATACAGGATAGTTTAAAGAGGGACAATGATAAAGTCTTTAAAAAATAAATATGTATTTTACTGTGTTAAAAATTATAACACATTGAGTCCAAATTTAAAAATATACTTAATGTAAAGTAGGTAGGTAGGTATGAAGATAAATGATAGATAGATAGATAGATAGATAGATAGATAGATAGATTATAGGTAGGTAGATAGATGGATAGATAGAGATAGAACCCTTGACAAAATTAAGTGAATGACAGGAATTTGAAAGCCATGGTTCCCTGCCTCCACTTTCTCTTCTTTTCAAATGTCTCCCCACGTGCTGCCAGAGTATTTTTTCTAAACACAGATTTGGTCTTTTCAATTCCACAATTTAAATGATTAGACACTTCTTCATTGTGTATGGAATAAATCCAAACTCCTTAACAAAGTGCACAGTAATCTTGCAAATATGCCATCATAAAATTGCTTTTACAATCTCACCAGAGACTTTATACTTTTCTCCACAGGTTTCCTTGTCTTTGTTTAGATTTTCTCCAGCTGGCGAATGTGCACATGACACTAATGCCTCAGTGCAAATGCCACTTTTTCTGTGAAGCTTTCCTCAATATTTCATATAGAATTAACAGCACTTTTTCTTTTTTTCTGTGGCACATTTTTAATACGATGATTTAGAATGGACAGTACACTAACTTGAAGATCCTTTTTCTTCCAACTGCCTTTGTAGAGGGTATTCTATTGCTCATTGACACTCTTCTCCAAAAGAATCAGCAAGAAGAATTAGAATTCTGTATTAAAATGGGACAATCAAGCTGTTATAACAAAGAGAATACAAAATACATGGGCTCAACAAGATAGAAATTTCTTTCCTTCTCATGCAACAACCCAGGAATGGATAGTTGAGGTGTAGAAGGGAAGCTCCACTATCCTCACCATGATGTCTGCATCCTGACTTCTAAGGTGTGCAGTCACTCTGGTCATCATGTCTGCATCCAACAAACAGCAGAGTCAAAGAAAAGTGCAAGCATGCATCTTCATTTACAGGGCTTTGTTTCCCAATTGCACATATCATATCTGTTTACATCTCATTGCCCAGAATTTATTTAGATGGCCCTATCTAATCACAAAAGAGGCTCAGAAATTCCATCTCTACGGGTCAGCAATGTGAACAGTCAAACCCTGAGAGGTGCTGTTACTAAAGGAAAATGGTGAGAAATAGACACTGAACATAAATTACCAGTTGGTGCCTCTAACATGAAATGCAAATTTCTCCTTTTTACTTACATGTTATGTGCAAAGATAAAAGACTCTATGGGGAAACCACTGGAATGTTCGTCACAGTGATGTTTCTGGTTAGTTCGGTATTTTTGTCATTTACAGTCTCCTTTATTACTATTAGTACTGCTGTAGCTTATTCCATAAAATCAAACATATCTGTGATCACAATATCTCAGCCAACATATAAATCTTACATTTTATGGGACCATTAAACTCTGGGTCAGCTTGTGTGTCTCCCTTTTTTATATGGATGAGAGAGTAAATTAGGTCAACTTTATTTTCTTTATTTTCTACTCCAGCAGTACAAGCCTTTCTTCCTACAAATAGGTCTTTCTTTCTAAAATATGGTTACCATATTCCTTTTTAAATTTTTTCACAGCTCTCAAATGATCTACAAGTTCCTACCATAAAATGTTTAGATGACTTACAACTTTTGCAATCTTGACTCCAGTTCAAAAAAATGATGCAGTAAGCCTGACCAGAAAAGTATTGCAATCAAAGTATGTATTCAATTGGCTAAGCATCAGGTAGATTTCTCAAATAGTGCTCTCTTGGGCATAATATTAAAATTTATCAAGCTTTCCATCTGGCCTCAAATTAATAAACATTTGCCTTCTGCACTGAACAAGACTGCAGTGGTGCTCGGGTTAAAAGAACTGTAATGAGATACAATTATGTAGATAAATGAGACAAACACTGTAGGTGTTTGACTTGAAGCAATAATAAATTTGATTTTTTTTGTGTGAGAGAAAAATGCTTTCATTTATCCTACTAGAGGTTCTCCTAAACTACTGAGCACAAATCCCTTCTAGAGATCAAACATGTCCCCCAGTAAGCATTTGGGCATGATTGAGAGTTGACTTGATGAGCCTGCTTCCATTAAAAGCATGCTCCAGTGCAAAATTAAATTTTAAACTAGTAGCCTTTCATGACTCTCCAGACAATAAGAAACTGAGAAATTGCATTTCAAAGAGGGCAAACTGGTCTCCTAGTGCCACACAATGCTTTCTACACCATATGTGAAAGCAGTGGCTCTACCTACTTTGAGTCCTCCCCTCCAACCCCCACTTCACATACTGGTGTTCAACAAATGCTATTATGATGGTGATGGGATAAAAGTTATGAAGTTAAGAGTTTTCCCAGGTTTCTTCCTTATGTATACTGCTAGTCAGGATTCAACCTTCTCATTCTTTTTGGGTTCTCTATGATCAAAGGGTACAGAATAAGGGTTAAGAGAGAAAGGACAAGAGTGTGTAGGCTTGGGCTGGTAGAGAAATCTTCAAGGGCGTTTTGAAATAAGAGGCATAGGAATAGCTGCAGGATATGAAGGCAGTACTTGCAACAGGAAATTGGAGATGCTTAGAATTGTGTGGGGATTCTAAGAATCATGATGCTTAGAAAATATAACAATATGTAAAAATGACTTGGATTGCTTTGAAACTACTTCTGGTTGCTGGAATTTTATCTGTCTATGATATTTCTCTGGCATTGAAGGAAATGGGTACTAGCTTAAAGGCATAATACCTGTTTCCCCTTAGTACCCTGTCTTTCAAGAGGAACGGAAGGGACCAAATTTGACATTATATTTCTTAAATAGGGTCAACTCCTGATCTCAGTATTCATCACTTTTTAAATCACATTCTGGGCAACTAAGAGAATGGAGTCTCAGTTGGTTTTCTTGTATCTAGGAGTGAAATCCATGGTCAACCAGAGTGGCCAAACAGGAGGCAAAGAAATTAGTACCAAGAAAGGGCCAGAGAAGCCTCCATGTTGGTGAGTTAAACAGAGACAGCTTCAGAGCAAATTTATTTTATGTCATCTAAACTCTCTCACATCTATGCCCCTACCTTAACTGCTCCAGTTTTTTTCCTTTGCTGTCTCATGTCTGATCTCTCTTTGAGAAGTCAAAAGACTCTTGCAACCTCATTAACATAGAGATGGTATAGCAAAGCTTGGGAAGAAGGGGAGAAAGAGAATTTATAATCAAGCAGAGCTGGGTTCAAATTGTGACTTGACCATTTACTTTCTTGCAGAAGTTACTTAAACTTGAGAAACTGCAGTCTTCTTTTCTGTAAAGTGGAGATAATGATAGGAACTGTCACATGGGGTTATTTTGAAGACTAAATGAGACAGCAGTGATAAAGCACTTAGCATAGAGTATGGATCTTAATCCCAAAAGATGCATCCTGAACACGAAATTCCAAATGTTGAAATCCTAAAAAATCAAAATCCCTAATGTCTAAAATCCCAAAAACCACGACCATAAGATGGTTGCATCATGTTAGGAGGAACTATTATCTTGCTATTGTTGTTATCTGGAAATTAAGTGTGGTTTAAGGAGCTAGGAATGACTATATATTTTGCCTTTGCATCATTTCCTATACTGGAGGTATAAATTGTGCAAAGATTTTTCAAGAGTTCTAATCCTTGCATTTTTTGCAAATTTCACTACACAAAAGTGCATTACCACAAGGTTGCCTTTGTATGTAAGAATTGAGCATGTGTGTAAAAATGATGAACCTTCCTCAATAAGTGAAGAGATGTCTTTTTTGTACATCTGCATTTGCAAAAGACAAAATTTCTCAAGATTCCAGCTCTTTGGGCAACTACATATGTGTGGGTGACCTATCACAGTATCTGATGAATCTTGTCAAAAGATCTAGGTTGTGTGTTACTATTTCAGAGGACTACATTTCTAAAGATGGCTGTACACAACACCAGCCATAGTGAGATGTGTTTATACATCTCCCTTATTGACCTATTTCTTTATGAATATGGTTTATCTGCTCATAATTGTTATACTTATATAACTCTTATTGGTATACCTGATTGTTTATGCTTGTAAAAATATGTATGTTATTATTGACTATTTTGTGTGTAAAGTGGATTATGAAATATTCTGTCATGTTTTCATATGTTCCTCAAATAAATGCCCTTTTAGAGTGAAAATAAATATCTTCTAAATAATTTGTAAATTTTTTTCAGAATTACATTTTCAGGATTTTGATCTTTTTGGATTTCAACATTTGGGATTATCTCTTTCGGGATTATGATCGGCTCCTCTTAGAATGACACCCAACCCATACTAAGTTCTAAATAAATATTAACCATTAGCACATTATCATCAGCACATTATTATAGTTCAGTATTTCCCAGCTGTAGTTGTTTTTGTTATTGTCATCCTATGTCATACTCCAACTCTTCTTTCTCTCTGCACCCTTGCCTTCTTTAAGGACATTTGCTGAACCTAATCTGCATGGCCTAATACAAGCTACTGCATTCAGATGTGGTCATAACCCATCGCAGGCTCATCTGAAGTCTTCAGGGAATCATCCCTCCTGATACCCATCCAGTCTAGCTAAAAGTTTTTCATCTACATCTCTTTGGTGTTTCTCTCTGCTGAACTCAGACTCTTTCCTGATACCACTGAGCCATGCTTCCAATAGACAAAGCAAGTCTGAAATTTAATCAAAATGTCTTCTACCTTTACTCTAACCTGGTATTCAAAATCCTCCCAGAAGAAAAATGAATTCAAATATTAATATTTATAACACAGTTTTCTAAAGACTTCTAAGAAGAAAGAAAATGGTGTGTTCTCTTTAAGTCTGAAGTATTTTAAAGAAATACAAAAGCTTAAAAGAAGAACTTTTAGAATTTTAAAATAATTATCCTTATCCTGAAAAATCTAAACCATCTTACTCACAATTATTCTTCCTGCTGTGAAAGAAGAAACCTACAAGGAACAGGAGTGGACATTGATAAATTTGTAATCACTTGCAATTGTCTATTACTGCAGAAATCTTGTAAGATTAATGGTATCATCCCCTCCCAACCCCACTGCACAGATGAGGAAACTGAGATTTAGGAAGGGGAAGTGACAAGGCCACTCAACTAGAAAATACCAAGGCTGTAACAGAAGCCCCAACTGTGAAAATCATTACAATACAAAACTCAGCAGCAGAGCTAACCCTCTGATAGAGTTGCTTTTTCCCCACAGTGCCCCTCACTTCCTTAATACTTTCACTGAATATCCATAATAACCCAGAAGAGCACTATATA
This sequence comes from Cheracebus regulus, assembly GCA_963574635.1. NCBI lineage: Eukaryota > Metazoa > Chordata > Mammalia > Primates > Pitheciidae > Cheracebus > Cheracebus regulus. The sequence continues at coordinate 105,800 of CAUYQU010081527.1, forward strand.
TATAGAAAAGCACATTTTGTTGGCCAATATTTCCACAGCTGGAGTCATTTCCCCTGTAGCATGCAACAGCTTCTGCATTAAGTGCACATGATAGCCTTGTGTTCTGAGTCACGGTTCAACTCAATTCTATTTACCAAACTCCCAGAGACTTAAAAGTCACTTTACTGGAGTTACAATCCTAAGAAAACAAGTTACACAGAAGGACCTGCTGAGAGGGCAGCTGGGAAGTGTCCTGAGGAATTACAGATCAGCAGCAATCCTTTCTATTTGATCTTTAGAATCACAGTAGATTTTAAGTTGGGAGGAGAAAAATCAGAGCACCCGTGGAAAATAACCAGTGGGTGAATAAGAATGTCTCCAAGTTCCACTGTGCCATGCCCCTCTTGCATCCATCACACTTGCTTCCATGACAGTTACTAAAGCTCTGCTCTGAACCACAACCATGTAGGAAACACAAGGGGATTGTATTATTGACTAGACTAGGACAAGAAGAATCTGATTTTTTGCAGAATTACTTTATTATAGTATCCTAACATCTTTGCCTGATCATTTTTTTCACATTTAGTTTAGGCTCAGGGGTACATGTGCAAGTTTTTATATAGATAAATTGCATGTCACGGGGATTTGGTATACACATTATTTCATCACCCAGGTAACAAGTATAATACCCAATAGATAGTTTTTCAATTCTCATCCTCCTCCTACCCTACACCCTCAAGTGGGCCCCAGTGTCTATGTTCTTTGTGCCCATGTGTGCTCAGTGTTTAGCTCCCACTTATAAGGGAGAACACGCGGTATTTGGTTTTGTGTTCCTGTGTTAGTTTGCTTAGGATAATGGCCTCCAGCTCCATCAGGGTTGCCACAAAGGACGCGAACTCATTGTTTTTAAGGCTGAATTCCACAGTATATATGTACAATGTTTTCTTTATCCAGTCTACCATTGATGAGCATCTATATTGATTCCATGTCTTTGCTATTGTGAATAGTGCTGCAGTGAACATATGTGTGCATGTGTCTAAATGATAGAACAACTTCTATTTTGGAGAGTATGCATCCAGTAATGGGATTGCTGGGTTAATGGTAGTTCTGTTTCAAGTTCTTTGAGAAATCACAAAACTGCTTTCCACAGTGGCTGAACTAAATTTGAATTCCCACCAGCAGTGTATATATATTCCCTTTTCTCTGCAGCCTCGCCAGCATGTGTTATTTTTTGACTTTTTAATTATACCCATTCTGACTGATGTGAGATGGCACCTCATAGTAGTTTTGATTTGCATTTCTCTAATGATTAGTAATGTTGCATATTTTTATATGCTCATTGACCATATGAATTTCTCTTGAGAATTGTCTGTTCCTGTTCTTTGCTGCATTTTTAAAGGGGTCGTTTTTTGCTTGTTGACTTATAGATTAACAAGTTCCTTATAGATTCTGAATATTAGGCCTTTGTTAGATGCATAGTTTGCAAATATTTTCTCTCATTCTGTAGGTTGTATGTTGATAATTTCTTTTGCTGTGCAGAAGCTCTTTAGTTTAATTAGGTCCCTTTTGTCAATTTTTGTTTTTGTCACAATTGTTCTTGACATCTTCAATATGAAAGGCCCTGGCCTTTGCCAGGCCTGTGTCCAGAATGGTATTTCCTAGGTTTTCTTATAGAATTTTTATAGCTTTAAGTTTTACATTTAAATCTTTAATCCATCTTGGGTTGCTTTTTGTATATGGTAAAAAGAAGAGGTCCAGCTTCAATCTTCTGCATATGGCTAACCAGTTACCCCAGTACTGTTTGTTGAATAGGGAGTCCTTCCCTTACTGCTTGTTCTTGTTGACTTTGCCAAAGATCAGATGATTTTAGATGTTTAGTTCTGGGGTCTTTATTCTGTTCCATTGGTCTATGTGTCTGTTTTTCTACCAGTACTATGCTGTTTAGTTTACTGTAGTCTTGTCACATAATTTGAAGTTGAGTAATGTGATGTTTCTAGCTTTGCTCTTTTTTCTTAAGATTGCTTTGGCTATTCGGGCTCTTTTTTGGTTACATATGAATTTTAGAATTTTTTAATCCTGTGAGAAATATCATTGGTGTTAAATAGTTTGATAGGAATAGCATATTTTCAGTCACGTCATTCCTTTAGTTTTCAATTAACAATGAAGATCTTCGACAACTTCAGTAGACATCAGTGTTGTTGACTAATGTTTTCAGGCTCCCCTTTCAGGTGTGCAGGGATATTGTTCTTCTCCATACTCTTGATGTTAGTCCTGAACTTGATGTTAGTGTGTCACTTCTGGCCAGAGTATTTAATTGCACTTGTTTTAATCTTTATCTTTGCTTCCTTCCCCTTCCTTGACAAATATGGGAGCATGTGTTGACATGAAATTGCCATAAGAGCTCAGCAACCTGTAAAGCTGAGCTAACACATGGATATTTTAGAGAATTACCTAACACCTCATCAGGGCTGCCACAAGAAATAAGCTCTTTTATGTAAAACTTTGGACATTTCCAGGTTATTGATATACTGCACTATGAACCAGCCTATCTTATTGCACATGGTGTATTAGTTTTATTTGGCTGATAGGAATAGAAAACTCAACTGTAATGGTGTATACACATAAGAGGCCTTTTTGGCTTGCATCATAAGAAGGCCCAATGAAGGCAACCCAGAACTGGATGGTTCAGTGGTATCTTCTATGATCATTCCATCTTCTTATTCTGTCATTTCTGGCTATGGTTTTAGTCCTTGAGGTGTCAAATGGCTTCTGCTTCTACAGACGTTGCATTTATGATCCAAGCAGGAAGAAGAGGCAAGGCTTTGTCCCTTATTTTAGGAAGGAAAGATGTCAGTTATTTTATGCTGTTGAAAAAAGATACCATAGACTGGGTTGCTTAAACAACAAGCATTTATTTCTCACAGTTCTGGAGGCTGAGAAGTCCAAGATCAAGGTGCGGGCAGATTTGGTGCCCAGTGAGGACATTCTCCCTAGTTAGTAGAAGGCCATTTGTCTTCTCATAGCCTCACATAGCTGAGATGGAAATAATCTTTCCTGTGTTTATCCTTATAAGGGCACGAATCCCATCCATGACAGCTCCACCCTCATTACCTCCCCAAAACACCACCTTATAATCCTATAATAGTGGAGGTTAGGATTTCAACATATGAATTTGGGGGATGCAAAAGTATCCAGTTCATAACAAAGGCCCTTTTGGAAAAATTTGCCTTCATCTCATTAGCTAGAAACCTGCACTATGGTCAACAAATGTGTAGAGGGATCTGGGAAGATGTTTCAGCTTCCTACTTTCTAAGGCAGAGGAAGGTATGGGAAAGTGTTACAATGGGTAGCTAGTCATATATGAGAAGATAGGAAAGGGTTTGGAGCCCCCACACAGAGGCCCTACTGGGGAACTGCCCAGTGGAGCTATAAGAAAAGGACCACTGTCCTTCAGATTCCGGAATAGTAGATCCACCTACAGTTTGCATTATGTGCCTGGAAAAGTCACACACACTCAACATCGGCCTGTGAAAGCATTTAGTAGGGAGGCTGTATCCTGTAAGGCCACAAGGGTGGAGATGCCCCACCACACATAAACACCTACATATACAAACACACGCGTGCGCACACATTCTTGGAGTGTTGGGTGACCATCAGGTGATGGTCAGGCGATTGTCAATGGCTTCTCTGAAGTAATAATTGGTCATGGCCAGTGTCAGGGAAAGGCAGTCTCCTAACAGACAACACCTGAAAAGGATCAGCAGCTTCCCAATGAGATCTCAGGAGTGAGGAGAAGTAATGCAAGATCCTGGAAGCTTGCCAATGTATAAAACCCAAGTCAAGAGGTCAAGGGCACACTTGGTTTCTCAAGTCACCCACTTGGCCCTCTTCCAAGTTGCACTTTCCTTCTTTTCTTTCCTTTTCTTCCTTTCCTTACTGTTCTAAAGCTTTTAAATAAACTTTCACTACTGCTCTGAAACTCGCTTCAGTTTCTTCTTCTGCCTTATGCCCCTCAGTCAAATTCTTTCTTCTGAGGAGGCAAGAATTGAGATTGCTGCAGACGTATGGATTCACCACCAGTAACTTGGATACATTCCTCCGGTAACAAAAGAAGGTTTGGAGATGGACAATCCACAGTTTCTGTCACTATGTTAATTATAAAGAAGATTGGACCATTTCAAGCATTGCCTAAATGCAGATTGTTTTTAAAGAGCTGATAGTTCACAAAACCTAATTTCAAATACAGCATTAAGAAAGATAGCTTATATAACAACAACATTGTGTTATACCAAAATATGTATATACCTTCTGCTTTTGTAATGATCATTATGTATCCATTGCTCTGGACTTAGGAACAGTGTCACAGAATCATGAATTTCCCCAAAAAGATTAGAAAGATTGTGCCCATCCACCAAACCACTAACTGGAACATCACCAACCCTCCTGACACATACTGTCTAATTTCCATGTAAGCTCAAAGACTAATGAGGTCATGGAAGTGCGATATTACTTATGCATTCCACAAACACTTATCTACAATTGAGTCTGGAACAGGCAACTTATTATGCACAGTATCTACAATTATGATAAGTAAGATACCAACTCCATCTTCTAGGAATGCAACCTGGAACAAATTCAGACTGATTAACAAGTAACGACAGTGCAATAACACAAGAGCAATAATAGTGATATAGTTATGCACCACATCATAACATTTCCATCAACAACAGATCGCATATACAAAGATGGTCCTGTAAGATTATGATATTGTATTTTTACTGTACATTTTCTATGTTTAGCTACATTTACTGTATTAGTCTGTTCTCACACTGCTGATAGAGACATATCCAAGACAAGGCAATTTACACAAGAAAGAGGTTTAATGGACTTATAGTTCCACTTGACTGGGGAGGCCTCATAATCATGACAGGAAGCAAGCAGGAGCAAATCTCATCTTACATGGATGGCAGAAGGCAAACAGAGAAAATGAGATCCAAGCAAAATGAGTTTCCCCTTGTCAAACAATTAAATCTCATGAGACTTATTCACTACAAGAACAGTATGGATGAAACCATTGCCATGATTCAGTTACCTCCCACCAGGTCCCTCCTACAACATGTGGAAATTCAAGATGAGATTTGGGTGAGGACACAGCCAAATCATATCATTTTAACCCTGGCCCCTCCCCTCCCAAATCTCATGCCTTCACATTCCAAAACCAATCATACTTTCCCAACAGTTCCCCAAAGTCTTAATTCATTTCAGCATTAACTCAAAGGTACACAGTCCAAGGTCTCATCTGATACAAGGAAAGTCCCTTCTACTAGGAGCCTTTGAAATCAAAATCAAACTAATTACTTCCTAGATGCAATGCAGGTATAGGTATTTAGTAAATACAGCCATTCCAAATTGGAGAGATTGACCAAAACAAAGGGGCTACAGGGGCCATGTAATTCCAAAATCCAGCAGGGCAATCAAATCTTAAAGCTCCAGAATTATCTCTTTTGTCTTCATGTCTCACATCCAGGTCATGCTGATGCAAGAAGTGGGCTCCCGTCATGTCGGGCATCTCCACCCTTGTGGCCTTACAGGATACAGCCTCCCTACTAAATTCTTTCACAGGCCGATGTTGAGTGTGTGTGACTTTTCCAGGCACATAATGCAAACTGTAGGTGGATCTACTATTCCGGAATCTGGAGGACAGTGGTCCTTTTCTTATAGCTCCACTGGGCAGTTCCCCAGTAGGGCCTCTGTGTGGGGGCTCCAAACCCTGCCTTGCCCTAGCAGACGTTCTCTATAAGAGCTCCACTCCTACAGCAAACTTCTGCCTGGACATCCAGATGTTTCTATACATCCTCTAAAATCTAGGTGAAAGTTCCCAAACCTCAATTTTTTGTTTCTGTGCACCTGCAGGCTCAACACCACGTGGAAGCTGCCAAGGGGCTTGCACCCGCTGAAGCTATGGCCAGAGCTGTATCTTGGCCCCTTTTAGTCATGGCTGGAGCAGCTGGAATGCAGGGCACTAAGTTCCTAGACTGTACAAAGCATGGGGACCCTGGGCCTGACCCAGGAAACCACTGTTTCCTCCTAGACCTCTGTGAAGACCTCTAACATGCCCTGGAGACACTTTCCCCATTGCCTTGGTGATTAACATTTAGCTCCTTGATACTTATGCAAACTTCTGCAGCCGGCTTGAATTTTAGATTTTCTTTTCTACCACATTATCAATCTGCAAATTTTTCAAACTTTTATGCTCTGCTTCCTTTATAAAACTGAATGTCTTTAACAGCACTCAAATCACCTCTTGAATGATTTGCTGCTTAAAAAATTCCCAGATACCCTAAATCATCTCTCTCAAGTTCAGATTTCCACAAATTTCTAGGGCAAGGGCATTATGCCACAAGTCTCTTTGCTAAAACATAACAAGAATCAACTTTGCTCCAGTTCCCAACAAGTTCCTCATCTCCATGTGAGACCACCTCAGTTGGAATTCATTGTCCATATTGCTATTGCCATTTTGGGCAAAGCCATTCAACAAGTCTCTAGAGAGTTCCAAACTGTCTCACATCTTCTGGTCTTCTTCTGAGCCACCAAACTATTCCAGCCTCTGCTTGTTACCCAGTTCCAAAGTTGCTTCCACATTTTTTGATATCTTTTCAGTAGCACCCCACTCCTGGTACCACTTTACTGCATTAGTTGGTTCTCACACTGCTGATAAAGACATACCTAAGACTGGACAATTTACAAAAGAAAGAGGTTTAGTGGAATTACAGTTCCACGTGGTTGGGGAGGGCTCACAATTATGGTGGAAGGCAAAGAGGAGCAAGTCACATCTTTCATGGATGGCAGCAGTCAAAAAGAGAGCTTGTGCAGGACAACTCCCATTTATAAAACCATGAGATCTCATTAGACTTATTCACCATCATGAGAACAGCACAGGAAAGACCTGCTCCCATGATTCAATTGCCTCCCACCAGGTCCTTCCCACAACACGTGGGAATTCAAGAAGAGATTTGGGTGGCCACACAGCCAAACCATGTAAGTTTATATATACACATACTTAACTATTGCATTACACTTGCCTACAGTATTCAGTACAGTCATGTGCCATATAGGTTTGTAGCTTAGGAGCAATAAGCTCTACCATACAACCTAGGTGTGTAGTAGGCTCTAACATCTAGGTTTGTATACGTACACTCTATGATGTTCGCATAATGACAATATAACCTACCAATGTATTTCCCAGAATGTATTCCCTTTGTTAAGTGATGCATAACTGTACATAAAAAGTACAGTTACAGCTCTGAGGAAGATATCCTCAAAGCAGGGAGTGCATAGAGAATAGAAAAAGATTAGAGAACATGATGTTTGAGTTGAATGTTGAAGGATTGAGTAGGAGCTTGCCAGGGAAAAAAATGAGAGATCATCTCAAGCAGAGGAAACAAATATGCACATATTATTTCCCAGAATCACAGAACATGATTTTCCAAGCTTTATATGTTTTCTAACTCCCATTTTATACATTTAAAACATGTTTCAGCAATATTATGGGGCAATTAAATATACCTGTTATCACTAGATTTTTCCCCCAATAAATTACACAGCACAATGAAAAAAGACATATAACTAAGGTGTAAAAATAGATACAGCCTTCACTTTAAAAATCTGCCCTCTCAAATGTGCAGCTATGATTACAAAAGCCAAATGTCCTCTTGCTCCTCTTGCTTTTATATGTTCTCCTATAAAATAAAATGAAAAAACACATTTTTGCTACAGGAATGTAGCAAAGGAATGTTTTTGTGAGAACATGTGATATAATTGAAAACAGTAGGATTTAGTGTTGCTCATGTGCTTCAACTTAAAAAGATCCTTTGAACAACTTAATCTATATATGAGACCTCCATTTCACTCCCTCCTTTCTCTCTCTATGCTAGCCACTGGAATAGAGAAGCAGAAAACCCATAAAATATACAGGTATCAAATCATCTAGTTGTATCCATGAATGGGTAAAAAAATGGGCAATTTACCCACTATAATAATACACATTTAATTCATTTGTAGCAAGTATGGTAGCCTTGACTTCAGACCCTTCAGGTGAGTGAAAATCCTAAATAAGACAATTGTCTTGTAAGATTCATAAAAACATAAACCATGTTGTTGTTGCCTTTGTATTCTGCCCTAACTAAAGTAGTGCATGTACCAGCTGCATCATAAAAACTGATTGGCTAATTAGTCAAATGAGTTCATAAATGAGAAGAGAGGCTATAGAGTTTAAGATAAAATGACAGAATGTCATTTATTCAAATGATTTGTATTATTGTAATATCTTACAGGAATTATTTTAAAACAAAGAAAATGTAGATTTGTTTACCAACAACACTTATTAAATGCCACGCAGGCATTGTTCTAACTGCTTTGAATATAGTAACTTGTTTGGTTTTCCCGACAATGCCATGGAAGTAACTTTGATGCGGGGCTGAGATTTGTTGACCCAAACTGCATATTTTAAAACAAGGGAACTTTACATTTCCAAAGGGGAGTTATGGACCTGAGTAATAGATGGTTGAGTGTAAGCCAAAAGGTACCCATCACACTTCCAGAATGAATGACATCATCAAGACTGAACCCACCTCTTCTGTATCAGACAGAGCTCTCACTTCACTCTGCAACCCTCTTCCCAGAATAAAAGCATACAGTATATTATGAGTCACTAGTACATTAATATTCATTGTCATTTGAACAATAAATCATTCATTCAACCGATTTTATTGAACAAGATTATTGCATTCTTTATATGGGTGAGGAAACTGTGTCTCAAAGACATTTCTTGGTAAGATTACCCTATGTGGCAGTAAGGCTTTTGGGAGAAATTCTTCAATTTACTAAAAATCATCTTTTCTCCATGCAGTTCTTTAAAACGACTCCAATTTCAGCTCAGAGGTATTTGGGGATGATATTTACAAATATAAGATTGATATTTATAAAAATTTAGGTAAATTTAGGCTATGAAAAAGTTAATAAGGCTAGTGTCCTATAAATCCCTTGAAAATGTAAATCCTGTTCCCTTTATTTTCAAAAAAAATTTAAATTTTTTAATTTTTGTGAGTACATAGTAGGTGTATATATTTGTGGGGTACATGAGATGTTTTTATACAGACATGCAATGTGAAATACATCATGAAGAATGGGTAGCCATTTTCTCAAGCATTCATCCTTTGTGTTATGCACAATTACACTTTTTTTTAGTTTTTTAAATGTACAATTAAGTTATTATGGATATAGTCAACCTGCTGTGTGATCGAATAGTATCTCTTATCCATTCTTTCTGTTTTTTGGAGCCCATTAACTGTCTCCATCTCCCCTAAAAGCCCACTACCACCCTTCAGAGCTTCTCTCTGGTGACAATCCTTCTGCTCTCTATCTCCATGAGTACAATTGCTTCAATTTTTAGATCTCATACCATAAAAACAGTTGCATAGACCAATGGAACAGAATAAAGAACACTTCATTTCTGTACACTATTGAATCTTATGTGGGAGAAATGTTTTTGTTATGTTAAATACATGTTAAACTGTGAATGCTGAGAAAACCTTCGGAAAGAAAATTATCTATAGTCCTAAGTAAACTGTCTGTCAAGGCAAAGACATCCAGAGGTAAGAAAAGTGTGGAGAGGTCCCAGACAGATGAAGAGAAAAAGACCACCACGACCAGGTATTCATGATCAGTTCATACATGAGGTGATATCCAGCAAAGGAGATATGACCATTCTGAAGGTTGCCTCAGAATGAAGGGCTCCACAGCCTTCCTCTCAGTATTAGATGAAAAACAGATCTGCCTGCGAACCCTGCTGTGCTATTGCAACTCATTTGTATTAATCCGTTTTTACACTGCTGAAAAAGACATACATGAGACTGGGCAATTTACAAACAAAAAGAAAGAAAAAGAGGTTTATTGGACTTATAGTTCCATGTGGTTAGGGAGGCCTCACAATCATGGAGAAAGGTGAAGGGCATGTCTCACATAGCGGCAGACAAAAGAAGAGAGTTCGTGCAGGGAAACTCCCCTTTTTACAACCAACAGATCTCATGAGACTTATTCATTACTATGAGAACAGCAAGGGAAAGATCTGCCCCTATGATTCAATTACTTCCCACCAGGTCCCTCCCACAACATGTGAGAATTCAAGAGGAGATTTGGGTGGGGACACAGCCAAACCATACCATCACCATACCATCTGTAGAGAGAGATCCATCCTTCAAGACACAAACAGGAAGAAATAGTCTTGTGCCCTCTTGGTTACCTTTAAAAACTCTATTCCCTGTGTGAAGGGAAGTACAAGGGGGCAGGAATAAATAAGAATGAAATAAACAGTCTGTTTAAGCATCCTCACCTCTCTCTCTCATTTTTAGACTCTTTTCCTTCAACAATTATCCATCAAGTACCTAACATGTGGCCGGCACTATTCTGCCCATGTGAACAAAAGATACACAGAAATGTCTGCCCTTGTGAGATCTATGTTCTAGTGGACTTCATATTCTAGAAGTATTACAGAAAACTGGCTGGAGAAATAACAATATTGGAAGGCTTTATTAAGGCTTTTGGAAAGTCAAACAAATTGTCAAATGTGAATTCTCAGTCTCAAAATGTCTTACAAAGGGCTCTCCTCCTTCCCTCCACATCCACACTACCATGATGATGGTTTAAGAGAATGGAAACAGGCATACATCAGCAACTTCACAAACAATATAAGGCCTGCCATGAATGTCAGTAATTTCAAACTTACCTGAAGGGAAAATCAGAGAGCAGTGGGCCTTTCAGTCAACACTATGCCAACCCAAGAATTAGGTACAAAATAATCCAAAGTCAATAGTCAGACTTAAAGTGTTTAAAGGAGAAAAAGATGAAGTCAGAGATCCCATTGGAAAGACGTCATCCAATAAAGGAAAACTGAATACTGAATTATATCATATAAAAATAACATTTGATGAATTAGATGTCAAGGAAGTTTTGACTCACTGTCTCTTAGTGCCCCCTAACAGCCCCTGTCTAGACATGAGGAGCTGGTCAATTGTCCAGACCATGTCAGAATCATATTCTTCTTCTGAACAGATGCCTCATTATGCAGGATAATTTAGCACTATCAATGAAAGAATTAACCAAATGACTCATGGCATTTGAAATGTACTCAAGAGCTTTCACCTATAATACCTACAGCAAGCCCTCAAGTTGTGCTTTGGGTTTGCTAATGAGCATGTGTTATTAATCACAAAGCACATATATACCTGATTTTGGACCTCAGAGATAAAAAGGCTCTTAATTTTTGTGAGGCCAAAGGGTAAACTCTACTGTAATTCATTAAATGTAGGCTCAACACATCAGTAGCAATTCAGTAGTGCAACATTTGCTAGAAGTTATTGTCATTTTCAATAGAATGAATACATGGTACATTTTATTCAAGTACAATAAATCCATTATTAGGCATTTTTCCTATCAAATGTCTATAAAGTAAGAAAGAGAAGAAATCTATGTACTGAATGATGGCCTTCTGACAGGCACTCTTCTCTCATTTAATCTTCACAAAAACTGTTTACTATTACTACATCTATTTTATACACAAAGAAACTGGGACTCAGGCAATATAACTTGAGTAACTTTCCCTTGTTTTGACAGTCAAAAATGTAGTGAAGCCAACAGAGTAAACTGATATGGTTTGGCTCTCTGTCCCCAGCCAAATCTCATCTGGAATTGTAATCCCCATGTGTCAAGGGAGGGATCTGGAGGGAGGTGCTTGGATCATGGGGGCGGTTTCCCTCATGCTATTCTCATGATAGTGAGTGAGTTCTCACGAGACATGATGTTTTTGTAGGTGGAAGTTTCCCCTGCTCTCTTTCTCCCTTGCTGCCATGTAAGATGTGCCTTGCTTCCCATTCATCTTCCACCATGATTGTAAGTTTCCGGAGGCCTCCCCAGCCATGCAGAACTCTGAGTTAATTAAACCTCTTTCTTTTACAAATTACCCAGTCTCTGGTAGTATCTTTACAGCAGTGCGAGAAGAGACTAATACACAAACCAAATTTTACCTCTCCAGGTGCTTACATTTGTGCATGAAACTGCTGAACAATATCTTGGTTTCCCCAATGGGTGTCAACTATAATCCCTATGTTTATTGTTAAAGAGATGGAACACATAAATACAGAAGCTAAAAAAAGACAATAGATACATCAGGAAGAAAAGTGTAACAATGCCCCCCACCCCACCCCCACCGTCCTCACACACAGACACACAGTATTAGGCTGTTATTGCATTGCTATCAAGAAATACTTGGGACTGGGCAATTTATAAGAAAAAAGGTTTAATTGGCTCATTGTTCTGCAGGTGCACAGGAAGCATAGTGCCAGCATTTGTTTCTGGGGAGGCCTCAGGAAGCTTTTATTCATAGCCAAAGTTGAAGTGAGAGCAGGTATGTCGCATGATGAAACTAGGAGCAAGAGGGAGACAGAGGAGGTGGCAGTGGAGATGCCACACACTTTTAAATGGCAGAATCTGCAAAGAACTTACTATTAGGAAGATAGCATCAAGCCATGAGGGATCTAACCCTATTATCCAAACACCATCCACCAGGCCTCACCTCCAGCCTTGAGGACTGCAATTCAACATGAGATTTGTTCAAGGGCAAATATCCAAACTCATTCTCTCTCTCACACTCTCTCTCTCTCTCTCTCTCTTACACACACACACACACACACACACACACACACACAGTGCTTTATAGTTTTCAGGATGCAATGTTGACTTTTCTAATCATCAAAAAGCTCCTGATGTATTATTTTTAAGTAAGAGGTATTTTCATGTCTTCGTCTAACATTTCGTATTTGAAAGTAATCTTCACAGCTGTAAAACTTCAGTCTTTTGTAAGACATATTGCACATTCCAAATACACTGGCCTAAACCTTTAGTTTTCATACATGGTTAGGAGGCAGAGCCCCCAAGAGCCAGATATCTCTTTGAGGAAAACTACCAAATATTGTTTCATAAATCCAAAATACAAAAAACCAAAATGTGTACTCAAGTGGATATCATATTATGTCAGCATAGACAAATGACAGCCAGTGCCAAAGGTTTAAGGAAAATGCAGGAGGGAAAACTTAACTTAGACAATGAATCTGCCAATGCCTTTGGTTGACATTTCTACACACTTTGAAAAGCTTTTTCTCAATAGTAGACCATCTTGACCTACTCCATGGAACCTCTAGGACCAGCCCTGAGAACACACAGTTGGCAGGCCAGGAATTCTGAAAATAAGCCTCCAGATTCGGATGCTCATTGCCATCTGAGGCTGTAACAGCACGGTTTAAATCCATCACGGCTGACTGATGCTGCCTGGTTGGAATCATACTTCCATTTAGAGAATCGGAGTTGACGTACGCTGAGTGCCTATGATCTGCAGGCTCAATGCCTAGTGCTTTACCCTAATTTTATCAAATGCTGAGGGATGTACTATTATTTTAATTTTTAGATGAAGATAGTGTTATACCCAGACGTTAGCTTGCCCAAAGGCACACAGTCAGTAAATAATAACACTTCACTATACATGATGATAGCAGTTTAGTGAATCTTATACTATTATAACAAGGATCAAATTAGTAACCAAAAGCAGCTTTAAAACTTTTAAACTTTCATCTACATTTGCTGTATCATCATTGTAATCACAAGTATCATCAATATCACCATCATTGTCATTATCATCAGTGGGCCACCTTTTAAAAGAGACCTTAAAGAAATCTTTCATTTGATAATAAATAGTAACATCAAAATGATTTTACTTAACCTTCAGATAATGATCACCAAGACAGTTTTAATGATAGGAAAACATATCTCATCAAAAATGGAAGAAAATAACTGGTTTTACTTGGCCTGAAAATGAGAAAAATAAAGATAACTATTCAGTGATTATATTTAGTTTAGTTATATAATCTAACAAGAGAGCAGGAATTGTAGGAAACAGAAGAAATATTATGCTTAGCTCAACCACACTAACACAACCATTGTCAACATGTTAGTATAACTCTTTCTAGTTTTGTAATAGTCATATTCTACATAGCTATATTCAGCATACATATAATTATATATCCTGTTTTTAATTCATAAATATTATATCATCATTTTAGGAGGCTTTTATATAATCTTTGTAACCTTTTTCATAACAGCCTTATCACAGGCTGCACTGTATGTTATTTAAGAACAGTCTTATTGGTAAATTCTAATTTTTATAATTCTGTGATTTATCAAAAATATTTATACACATATGCTATTATTTGGATTTTCAGGAGAAATTAGTAAAACTGTATACAAGAACAATGTATGGTTCCAAATTCATTCTAACAAATATTTTTCCCAAAAGTATATGCCAATATAGAGTGCCAACAATCCTTAGGAATACCGATTCAACCAAATACTTGCTAAAATGGGTACCATTAGCAGCCCCTTCTTATTGAGGAACCTGAAACAGTAGAATATCAAAGATGGCACACTGCTAGAGAGTGGAAGAGCCAGTATTTCTCATCCCAAGGTCCATGCTCTTAGCCATGATGCAAACTTGCCTCTTATGGGGGGTGGCAGGAAGAAAGGTGTGAAGAAATATAGACTAAGAGAGAGAAAGAGAAGATTGTGAGAGATATGACACCAGGTTTCCAGTTAGGTAAGCCAGGAATCTGACAGACAGTCAGGAATCCTAGGAATCCTGGGTTATGATCATACACTGTTGTGTTAACTTTGGAATAATGATTAAAATTTACTTGCTTCAATTTCGGCATTTGTATAATGGAGTTATTGCTACTTCCTCTTATAGCGTCTCACCAGTATATTCCTTGAATTCCTTTTTACATTTATAGTCGCATAGCATTATTAAAATTAAGTGTGATCAGGTCTACTAGCGTATCAAAAGACAAGAAAAACTTGCCATCTTTACAAATATTTTAAATATCGTTCTGAACTTTTTTAATGCCAAAAGAAGTTTGGTTTCCAGAACCCTTGAGCTCTACAATTCTGAGAATCTTGTCCATGTCCCCTGTAACTAAGTCTGCTCTCCTTTTTCCCCCAGCTTCTAGACATACTAGAGAACTTCTCAAAGTGTGGGAACCCCATTGTCAAACACTCTGTACAGCTTTTAAAAGAAACAGCATTGAAGATTCTAGTGCAGATTCCTAAAAGCAAGGGCAGGCATTTCCAAGGAAAGGTCTTCCAGTTCAGGGCTTGGATCCAGACCATCCTGGAAACAAACACAGCCGGTGAATTATCCTGGGGATGAAATATAGTTGTCCTCCACCTCCAAGGACATCAATTTAACCCTCTTGGTCTCCCAAGCATTAACCTTTCTTCTTTTAATTGAAAGAAAATCTGTTGAGAAACTTTGCTTCAGTGACAAAGTCAATCTAAAGGTTTGAGGATTTTCTTTCCTTCTTCAGGAAAGTATCTTTCAACTAAATTGACACTCAGCCACCTACACTGTTTCTATAGTAATCCCTTATTAACCAGGGTCTCTTAAACCCCAAAAATAAAAAGCTTAGACTATCAGCCACAGGAAACATGAAGAATTCTCATTTTATATGTGAAACCATATTTTTTTCTTGTCCCCTTATCCTAATCATTTAAAATTATTGCTTGGTGACTCAGTGCTTCTCCTTCTAAACTTATTTTTGGGAAAGAACTGCAATGTATGCCTTGGTTCAGGATAACGTATCCGATTTGGGGAGAAGAAAATTATGGATTTGGCAATTTCCCCTCACTCATTTTGGAAATCATGAGTAGATCTATAAGATGTGAATATAACCCATCCCTGTATCCTATGAGACTTTTATTTTTCATTGATTGCTATATACAAAACAGGCAAAAAGCAATCTGCAGGAAGCTAGTATTGATAATCTAAAAAGAAAATGTCATAAAATAATTAATGACAGTTAAAAATTAGCATCATTGTTTTTGATGGTTGCATAATATTCCATGGTGTATATGTGCCACATTTTCCCTGTCCAGTCTATCATCGATGGGCATTTGGGTTGGTTCCAGGTCTTTGCTATTGTAAACTGTGCTGCAATGAACATTCGTGTGCATGTGTCCTTATAGTAGAACG